>CM030361.1:224052226-224321929 GCA_017893485.1 Hemerocallis citrina | reverse complement strand
AGGGCTGAGTCTCACAGCTCGACTCCGCCGGCGGGACGGGATGAGCTCGTCCTTCAGCGCTTACAAGAAATAGAGAATCGCCTTGCCCGGATTGGCCAGGGCGTCACAACCCAACCGGGGGTATCAGCCAAGCCGACCCCCGTTCTCTGCTAAAAAACTCAATGTTAAGATTCCAAGGAATTTCACACCGCCTCAGTTCGAGACGTACAACGGAGAGTGTGATCCTGCTGATCACATGGAAGGGTTCAAAACCCTCATGATGATTCACAGTGCCTTATCCTCACCTCTTTCGTGCGTTCCCAACCACACTGCGTGGCCCGACAGGGGTGGTTCTCCAAGCTCACCCCCAACTCGATTTTCTCATACTCACTTCGTAACCACTCGTAAGGTCAAGAAGACGAGCACCTCCCTTTTGGACCTCAAGTAGAAGGAACGAGAGTCCCTTCAGGACTTCATGCGAAGGTTCACCGCCGAGGCTAGGTCGGTCTCTTCTCTTGACACTAGCGTCGCGTCTGCAGCCTTCTAGCACAATGTTCGCCACGGCCAACTGAAGGCCTCCCTGGCGAAGAAGCAGCCTATCGATTTTCCGACCACCTTAACATGGTGGAAAAATACATCCGAGCCGAGGAGGCTCTGCACCCAAAAATCCAAAAAGAAACCCTAGCCAAAGGGAAGAGGAAGGTCTATGACTCTGAGCCTCCGAAAATGACTTAGAAGGTTCCATTCAGTCAGAAATGACCACCTCCTGTCCCCCGCTTCGAAAGGTTCACACCGCTGACTCAGAGTGTGTCAGCCATCCTCATGGAGATTGAGGACAAGGGGATGGTCCGCCATCCACCCCGGGCAAACAATAACAAGAAGAGGGGCCGAAGATTCTACTGTTGGTTCCACCGGGACCATGGGCACGAAACTGATAATTGTCGTGCCCTCAAAGAGGAGATTGAGACCCTCATCTAGAGGGGGTACCCAAGAGAGTTCACTCGAACTAACGTGAGGGACCAGAGGGCTTCACCCCCTCCTCGGTCCGCCGACAGGCGTCCAGAGGCGGAACCCGAGCCCGAAGAAGCCGGGGGCCGGCCATTCTTCACTGTGTCCACGGCGAACCCATAGGAGGAGAGTCCAACACCTCTCATAAGGCCTTAGTACGGGAGGTTAACGCAATTCACAACTATCTGCCCCCCAGGGATCAAGGAGTGGCGGTCTCATTCTCTAACGAAGATCTGGAAGGCGTCCGAATCCCTTATTGCGATGCCCTAATAGTCAACCTCGGCATTATTAATCACGAGATTCACCACATCCTAGTTGACATCAGAAGCTCCATCAATATCCTGTTCCTGGATGCATTCGAAAAGCTCAAGCTCTCTCGCGAGTGACTGAAACTGGCCGGATAAACACTCCACGAGTTCTCGGGTGTCCCCATCCAAATTGAGGGAATCATCACTCTCGACATAACATCCGGAATGGCCCTAACCATCCAAACAGAGGCAATGAACTTTATGGTGGCCAATGTCAAGGCCGTCTATAATGCCATCCTTGGTAGACCCGGCCTCTACTCCCTCCAGGCGGTGCCCTCTGCCTATCACCTAAAGTTGAAATTTCCTACTGACCACGAGATCGGCATTGTCTGAGGCAATTAGGTATCCACTGGTGCCTGCTATATAGCCGCGGCGAGAGGCGGGGTCGTCACCCTTAACGTGGTAGAGCTCCCATATGACAAGAACTAGTTGCACTCGGAGCCCTTCGACAAATTGGAGGAGGTCCCCTTCTCCGGGGAGGATGAATCTAAACAGTTCTGAATGAGCCAGTCTCTCACTCCATACCTAAAGTTGGCCATTATTGACTGCATCCGTCGGAATGTCGGAATGCCGACCTCTTTGCGTGGACGCCGTTGGATATGCCAGGGATTTCGGAGGAACTTATTATGCACAAATTAAGCGTCCACCCAGACTCGAAGCCAGTCCAGCAGAGGCAGCGTAAGTTCGCTCCTGACAGGCAACAGGTGGTAAAGTAGAAGTGAACAAGCTCCTCTTAGCGCGGTTCATACAAGAAGTCAACTACCTGCAGTGGTTGGCAAACGTTGTAATGGTGAAGAAACCGAGTGGCAAGTGGAGGATCTGTATAGGCTTCACAGTCCTTAACAAGGCCTATCCGAAAGATCTATTTTCCCTCCCGAGCATCAACGCCCTGATAGATGCGACCTCGGGTCATGAGCTGCTGAGTTTCATGGACGCCTTCTCAGGCTACCAACAGATCATAATGTTAAATCCAGACATCCCTAAAACAGCCTTTGTGACAGACCAAGGCCTCTACTGTTACAAGGTCATGCCCTTCGGGCTGAAGAACGCCGGGGCCACGTATCTAAGGCTCGTCAACCAGGTCTTTAAGGAGCAGATTGGACGGAATATGGAAGTATATGCCGATGACATGCTCGTCAAGAGCCGGAGAGGAAAAGATCATCTCAGCGATCTAGAGGAGGCTTTCGGGGTCCTACGATTCCACAATATTAGACTCAACCCCTCCCAATGCGCCTTCGGCATCACCTCGGGGAAATTTCTCGGATTCGTGGTCAGTTAGCGAGGCATCGAGGCGAACCTCAAAAAGATTTAGGCCATACTGGACATGGCTCCTCCAAGAAATGTCAAAGAAGTCTAACGGCTCTTGGGTCAACTAGCAGCAATCGGTCGTTTCCTCTCCAAATCCGGAGCGAAGTTGCTCCGGGTGATGAAAAGCTTCGAGTGGAAAGATTCTTAATGGCAGGCTTTCGATTAGCTGAAGTTCTACCTGGCCAACCTCCCATTCCTTAGAAAAATCAAGCCGGGCGAATCCCTCTATCTTTATCTAGTTGCTTCAGAACACGCATTCAGCGCCGTATTAGTCAGAGAGGAAGATGGGGTCCAGAAGCTCATCTATTATGTTAGCAAAGTTCTGCACGATGCTAAACTTCGATACACATGGATGGAAAAGGTCGCCTATGCTTGGATGATGGCCGCTCGGAAACACTGACCGTACTTTCAAGCCCACTCCATCCGAGTCCTTATGGACTAGCCTCTCAAGACGGTCCTAAAAAAACTGGAGAATTCTTGCCTCTTAATCAAGTGGTCGATCGAGCTGAGCCAGCACGACATCAGCTACCAACCTCGAACGGTCATCAAAGGGCAAGCCCAAGCAGAATTCATCACGGAATGTATCATTCCCGAAGCATCTGAAGTCCGAGAGGATAAACCAGTGTAGGAGATCTATGTTGACCATCATCCTGCAAAGGTGGAAGCGGAGCTGACGTCATACTCAGAGACCCCAACAACTTCGTCCTCCAGTGTTCCTTGCATCTCAATTTTCAGGCCTCTAATAATGATGCGGAATACAAAGCCGTGATCGTCGGGCTTATGCTAGCCCACAAGGCAGGGGCAAGACGAGTAAGGGCCTTCAATGACTCTTACCTCATGGTCAATCACATTCCGGGGATTATGATGCCTGTGAGGCCAGGATAATCCAATACTTGGTACCAGTTAGGCAACTCTTGATAGTCTTCGAGGGCGCCGCTGTTGAGATTTTTTCATTGGAGCAAAATAATCAAAGCTAATGCCTTGGCCAAGCTTGTTTTTCTCTCTTACTTCATTTTAATTGCTTTGTCGTTGTCCTTCGAGGTCCTGGATCACACTGTCCTCATTGAGATCATCCTCAAGCTTAGCATCGAGAACCCTGAGGTCCTTTGCTTCAACCCAGGCATCGAAGCTGGCACTTGGATGGATCCTGTCCAGAAGTTCTTGGCAGATGGCGAACTCCCACTAGACCAGGCCGAAGCTAGGAAGACAAGAATTCGATCAGAAAGATTCACCTTGATTGATAATGTACTCTTCATGCGCTCATAAACCAAGGTGGACGGGAGACCATATCTCCGATGTCTAAGTCCCCAATGAAACCAAATATACGCTAGAGGAGCTGCACGAAGGAATTGGGGGATGCCATATGGGCAGCAGGCCGCTCATGAGGAAGGTACTCAACCACGACTACTATTGGTCGACCATATTGCAAGATGCCCATGATCTTGTGAAAGGTGAGGCCGCTGCCAGAGATTCTCATCAATAAGACGCTTTCCCCAAGCTGAACTCAAGTCACTTACCAGCCCTACCCACTTTACGATGTGGGGGATGGACCTAGTTGGCCCCTTTCCGAATGCCATGGGCCAAAGACGCTTCCTCATAGCGGCCATCGATTACTTCACTAGGTGGGTCGAGGCAGAAACTTTGGCCACAATCATTGAACATCATGCCCAGCAATTCTTTTGGAAACACATTATCAGTCAGTTCGGGATCCCGCGTGTGCTTATCACTGATAACGAAACTCAATTTACAGGCAAAAGTTTCCAAAAGTTCTGCGAAAACTTCAGAATCCAACAGTGGTTCTCATCAATAGCCCATCTACAGCCAAACGGTCATGCTGAAAATGTCAACCGCCAAATTCTTGAAGATCTAAAAAAACAGTTGGACAAGTCTCCCAAGGGACTGTGGGTCGACAAACTATCGAGCATCCTCTGGTGATATCGAACAACCAAAAGGATCCTTACGAGAAAGTCCCCTTTCAACCTGGCATACATGACAAAGGCTGACATCCTGCTCGAAATCGGGCTTCAATGAGGAATCCAATTCGAGCGACCTCAGTGCCAACTTGGACATAATTGACGAAATCCGTGAAGAATCCGCTATTAAAAGAAATATTTATCAATATCACATTGAAAGGTTCTACAACGAGAAAGTGAATTTGACCAACATCAAAGAGGGCGACCTCGTACTCAGGAAACACGCTATTTCCCACCCTGCCATGAAAGGAAAATTGGCCCCAAACTGAGAGGGCAGGTACAAGGTCTCCCAAGTGGTACACCTTGACATGTACCGACTCGAAGAACTGGTGGGCAGGATAGTCAAGAGGCCCTGGAATGCAGAGCATCTTATTGAGTTTCATGAGGGACAGTAGGAGCATCTGTGGTTTTAATTAGCCTTACGCGCTTTTCCTTTTGTGTAATCAGGCAAGCAAATACAATGAACATTCTTTCATTTTTCGAGTCAGCATGTCTTGCATTTACTTCTCCTGACGAGAGATTTTTCAATCTCTCACGTCCTCACCGCTCGGCTCGGACTTCTACCCCTAACGAGAGATTTTTGAATCTCACGTCCTCGCCGCTCGGCTTGAACTTCCAGCCTTAATGACAGATTTCTCAATCTCTCACGTGCTCGCTGCTCGACTTAGATTTCTAACCCTAACGACAGATTTCTCAATCTCCCACGTCCTCACCGTTCGGCTTGGATTTCTACCCCTAACGAGAGATTTCTCAATCTCTTACGTCCTCGCCGCTCAGCTTGGACTTCTACCCCTAACAAGAGATTTCTCAAATCTCTCATCCTTGCCTCTCAGCATGCTCCTCGAGCCAGCAGCCAGCTTTTTTACAATCTACGCTTCTCTCGAAGCTCGACATACTCCTCAAGCCAGCAGCCAGCTTTTTTACAACCTGGCTATGCTCGATGCTCGGAATGCTGGTCGAGCCAGCAGCCAGCTTTTTTACAAGCTACGCTACGCTCAACGCTCAGCATGAACCTCGAGCTAGCTATTGGCTATCTCACAAAATCGATCACGCTCGATGCTCGGCATGAACATCAAGCTAGCTACTGGCTTTCTCACAAAGTCGATCACGCTCGACGCTCGGCATGAACCTTGATCTAGCTACTGAATTTCTCACACTATCGGTCACGCTCGACGCTCGGCATGAACTTTGAGCTGGCCATTGGTTTTCTCACAAAGTCGATCACGTTCGACACTCGGTATGAACCTCGAGCTAGCTACTGGCTATCTCACAAAGTCGATCACGCTCGACACTCGGCATGAACGTTGAGCTAGCTACTGGCTCTCTCACAGTCGATCACACTCGATGCTCGACATGAACCTCGAGCTAACTACTGACTTTCTCACAAAGTCCATCATGCTCGGTATGAACCTCGAGCTGGCTACGGCTTTCTCATAAAATCCATCACGGTCGACGCTCGGTATGAACCTGGAGCTAGCTACTGTCTTTCTCACAAAGTCGATCACAGTCGATGCTCGGCATGAACCTTAAGCTAGCTACTAGCTTTCTCACACAATCGATCACGCTCGATGCTCGGCATGAACCTCGAGCTAGCCATTGGCTTTCTCACACAGTCGATCACGCTCGACGCTCGCATTAACCTCGAGCTGGCTACAGGCTTTCTCACAAAGTCGATCACGCTTGACGCTCGGCATGAACCTCGAGTTGGCAATCGACTTTCTTACACAGTCGATCACGCTCGATGCTCAGCATGAATCGCGAGCTACCTATCGGATTTTTCATAAAGTCATCACACTCGATGCTTGGCATGAATCTCGAGCTATCTACTGGCTTTCTCACAAAGTCGATCACGATCGACAATCGGCACGAACCTCGAGGTAGCTACTGGTATTCTCACAAAGTTGATCACGCTTAACGCTCAGCATGAACCTCGAGCAGGATACTGGCTTTCTCACAAAGTCGATCACGCTCGGCGCTCGGCATGAACATCGAGCTAGCTATTGACTTTCTCACAAAGTCGATCACGCTCGATGCTCGGCATGAACCTCGATCTAGCTATTAGCTATCTCACAAAGTCGACGACACTCGATGCTCGGCATGAACCTCGAGCAAGCTACTAGTTTTCTCACAAAATCGATCACGCTCGATGCTCGGCATGAACGTCGAGCTAGCTACTTGCTTTCTCACAAAGTTGATCATGCTCGACGCTCAGCATAAATCTCGAGCTAGCTACTGTCTTTCTCACAAAGCCCATCGTGTTCGATGCTCGGCATGAACCTCGAGTTGGCTCTTGGCTTACTTCCAAAGTCCATCATGCTTGGCGCTCGGCATGAACCTCGAGTTGGCTACTGGCCTTCTCAGAAAGTTGATCACGCTCGGCGCTCGGCATGAACGTTGAGCTAGCTACTTGCTTTCTCACAAAGTCGAACACGCTCGACGCACGACATGAACCTCGAGTATGTTCGGCATAAGCTAGCTACTGGCTTTCTCACACAGTCGATCATGCTCGACACTTGGCATGAACCTCCAGCTAGCTACCAGCTTTCTCACAAAGTCCATCATGCTCGGTGCTCGGCAATAACCTCAAGCTAGCTACCAACTATCTCACAAAGTAGATCACACTCGACGCTCAGTATGAACCTCTACCTAGCTAATTATCGACACTCTGCTTGAACCTCGAGCTGGCTACTTGCTTTCTCACAAAGTCGATCATGCTCGATGCTCGGCATGAACCTCGAGCTAGCTACTAGCTTTCTCACAGTCGATCACACTCGACGCTCAGCATGAATCTCGAGGTAGCTACTGGCTTTCTCAGAAAGTCCATGCTCAGCCTGAACCTCGAGCTGGCCATCGGCTTTCTCATAAAATCCACCACACTCAATGCTCGACATGAACTTCGAGCTAGCTACTAGCTTTCTCACAAAGTCTATCACGCTCAACGCTCAGCATGAACTTCGATGATGCTCGGCAAGAATCTCGAGCTGGCTACTTGCTTTCTCACATAGTCGATCACACTCAATGCTCGACATGAACCTCGAGTTGGCTATTGGCTTTCTCACAAAGTCGATCACGCTCGACGCTCGGCCTGAACCTTGAGCTAGCTACTGGCTTTCTTACACAATCGATCATGCTCGACGCTCGGCATGAACCTTGAGCTTGCTCCTGGCTTTCTCACAAAGTCGATCACACTCGACGCTTGATATGAACCTCGTTGCAAGTGATTTTGTTCTCAGTAATCGTAGCAAGTGGTTCAGCCTCAACCCACTTAGTAAAATAGTTGATTGTTACTATGAGAAAATTCCTTTGCCCGGTAGCCGATGGGAAGGGTTCGAGAAGATCCATTCCTCACATAGCGAAGGGGATTGGGCTGGATAAGGAACGAAGCTCAGCTTGGGGCACCCGTTTGATGGACGGGAACTTTTGAGAAGAAGTGCAGTGGCGGACATGTTGCTGAGCATCTCTGATGAGTGTGGGCCAATAGTAGCCATGATTGAGCATATTTCGGGCGAGGGATCTTGCTCCAATATTGGCACCACCAATGCCTTCATGGCTTCCATAAGAGCGTACTGGGCCTCTTCTGGGGATAAGCACCGAAGATATGGTCGGCCATCAACTATTGTATACGAGCGCTTGTACAAGACCCCTTCAATGATAGTGTAGCGCTCTGCCCTTGTTTGGATTTTTCTTGCTTCTTTCTGATCTGCTGGAAGTATGCCCCCTCGAGGAATTCGAACAATGGTTTGTTCCAGTTCTCCCCAAGTGGTGGGGGAGGAATCATCATGAGTTCATAATGTTCTTCCTCGATGCTGGGACGGAGGAGAACTTCAATAAGGACAGTATGATCGAATCCTTCAAGAGACGAAGAGGCTAACTTGGACAGGGCATCTGCTTGCCCATTCTCCTCTCGTGGTATGCAGATAACTTCGGACCCTTGGAACGCACTCCGAAGCCGCTTGACCCGGGCAAGATATTTAAGCACCCGATCATCTCTAGCCTCATATTCGCTAAGGACCTGATTAACTACTAGCTGAAAGTCGTTGTATACTTTCAAATGGTGAGCCCCTGCTTTTCGGGCTAAGAGCAAGCCGGCTATTAGGGCCTCGTATTCAGCTTCGTTGTTGGAGACTCAAAAATTTATGCGGAGAGAGTACTTGTAATATCCCGCCCTGTGAAATAATAAATATTTTTATTTTATTATTATTTTATTATTATTTTATTATTTTATTATTATTTTATTTTATTTTTCGGAATTGAAATATTTTTAGGTATTACTTAGCTTTATTAATCATCATTTGTATATATATACCAGTCCATATGCATGTACGATATACTGTTTTGGTACTAGAAACTCCTGACCTGATAATAAAAATTATTTTTGCAGAATCAATTTATTTTTATACAGTTTGTGCAGTTTTACAAACAAAAATTATTGGTGCGCTTAGTAATCTACACGTGCGCTTATTGTATCGATTTCTTACATTCGTATGAATTATGTAGTATGTGTTTTGGACACAAAGAAAATATCTTTTGTCATGATGGCTAGGTTTTAATTAAGGGTTTAAGCATAGAAATGGGATTAATTAGGACTACATAAGGGATTAAAGGAGACTTCTACTAGAAGGCTCCACCTCCACCTCACCATGCCACCTCACCCCCCCCCCCCCCCCCCCCCCCCTCCATGGTTGGCCGGCCACACAAAGCCCCAAGGGGCTTTTTGCAAAAGGCCAATGTACATTTTTACTTTCCACCCTCTCCTCCCTCCTATAAATAACCCCCCCCTCACCCCTTGCCTCATTTACCATTTCTTGAGAGAAAAAGAAAGAGAGAAAAACCCTAGAGTTCTCTTGTAGTTTGGAGATTTCAAAGAAAAACAAAGGGGAAGGAGAAGGTTGCTAGGCTAGTTCTTCCTATTGAAAAGAAAAGGTGGGGGTTTCTCTACTTTCTTATGTGTTATTTGTTTAGATTTGTTCTCTACTTATGCCTAAATATGTGTATATATGCTTTGTGTTGTCTAAAACAACTTGGACTAAACTATGTGCATGTAAGTAGCAATATGGATCAAAAGGATCCTATGAAAAGTATGAATGGTAGAACTTGAGAAAATAACATAAAGTTGAGATCTTTAGCTTATTTATGGTTATGTTGTCTCCATGGTTAAATTTCACTAGTTGGACTTAATTTTATGCATAAGGAAAAGTTGGAAGGATGGAACTCACAAAAAGGTTCATAAAAAAATGGGACCTTGAACTTGTCATGTGGTAGTTGTTATTTTTGGTTACCTTGTTAAACATAAAGTTAACATCTTGGACTAAGTATTATGTGCATATGAGGCTAAGTGAGTAAGAATGGTCACATACCCATTTTGGTGGTTGTAGAACTTAACTTGCTAATCAAAGACAAATCCCATTGTTGTATGTAGTTTCCTACTTTATAAAGATCATGTCTTACTAACTTTTGTTCATCAAAAAGAGTAAGTTTTCTTGATGTAGGAATTGTAGGATTCAAGTTAAATAAGTTTAATTATAACTCATTAAGAATTGATTATTGTTGTATGTAGTTTCCTACTTTATAAAGATCATGTCTTACTAACTTTTGTTCATCAAAAGAAATAAGTTTTCTTGATGTAGGAATTGTAGGATTCAAGTTAAATAAGTTTATTTTTAACTCAATAAGAGTTGATTATATTTTTGGAACATGTAATTTGGTAATTTTAGTCATTGTAATAAATGGGACATGTAATCCCTAAAGGAAATAGTTTTGTAATAAGTAGTTAACTTATCATGCTTGAGATGTGTTGGATCATGCTTGAGTTGGTGACTATGTCAAAAGGAACCCATTCATGCTATGTGACATTCTAGTAGCTTATCATGCTTGAGTTAGTAAGTAGGATTACCATGCTTGAGATGTGTTGAATCATGCTTGAGTTGGTAACTATGTCAAAAAGGAACCCATTCATGCTATGTGACATTCTAGTAGCTTATCATGCTTGAGTTAGTAAGTAGGATTACCATGCTTGAGATGTGTTGGATCATGCTTGAGTTGGTGACTATGTCAAAAGGAACCCATTCATGCTATGTGACATTCTAGTAGCTTATCATGCTTGAGTTAGTAAGTAGGATTACCATGCTTGAGATGTGTTGAATCATGCTTGAGTTGGTAACTATGTCAAAAAGGAACCCATTCATGCTATGTGACATTCTAGTAGCTTATCATGCTTGAGTTAGTAAGTAGGATTACCATGCTTGAGATGTGTTGGATCATGCTTGAGTTGGTGACTATGTCAAAAGGAACCCATTCATGCTATGTGACATTCTAGTAGCTTATCATGCTTGAGTTAGTAAGTAGGATTACCATGCTTGAGATGTGTTGAATCATGCTTGAGTTGGTAACTATGTCAAAAAGGAACCCATTCATGCTATGTGACATTCTAGTAGCTTATCATGCTTGAGTTAGTAAGTAGGATTACCATGCTTGAGATGTGTTGGATCATGCTTGAGTTGGTGACTATGTCAAAAGGAACCCATTCATGCTATGTAACATTCTAGTAGCTTATCATGCTTGAGTTAGTGAGTAGGATTACCATGCTTGAGATGTGTTGGATCATGCTTGAGTTGGTGACTATGTCAAAAGGAACCCATTCATGCTATGTGACATTCTAGTAGCTTATCATGTTTGAGTTAGTAAGTAGGATTACCATGCTTGAGATGTGTTGGATCATGCTTGAGTTGGTGACTATGTCAAAAGGAACCCATTCATGCTATGTGACATTCTAGTAGCTTATCATGCTTGAGTTAGTAAGTAGGATTACCATGCTTGAGATGTGTTGAATCATGCTTGAGTTGGTAACTATGTCAAAAAGGAACCCATTCATGCTATGTGACATTCTAGTAGCTTATCATGCTTGAGTTAGTAAGTAGGATTACCATGCTTGAGATGTGTTGGATCATGCTTGAGTTGGTGACTATGTCAAAAGGAACCCATTCATGCTATGTGACAATCTAGTAGCTTACCATGCTTGAGTTAGTAAGTAGGATTACCATGCTTGAAATCATGCTTGTGTTGGTGACTATGTCAAAAAAAAAAAAGAGAAAACTACCATGCTAAAGATTTGTTGTAGTTAATGATTCTAAGAGAAGAACCCATGAATATAGTTCGCATGCTAACCTAATTAAACTATTGAAATGAACTCATGCTCCATGGTTGTTCTAGCCAACTCTTAAAAAGAAACCCATGAAACTAGCTCCATGATGGCTCTAGCTAATTTGATAAGAACCCATTCACATAGGTTCTATGTGATTCTAGCTCAACTTGAGAAAGAACTCATGAATCTAGTGTATGTAGTTCTAGTTCAATTTAGGGCAAAATGAACCCATGAGTTCTAGTAGTGTGAGGTTCTAATTAAAGTTGGAGCCTATCATGAGAACATTCTTCATCTTCCTTGTATGAGAAATTAAGGGATTGAGAAAGTTACTAGTGTGAATAGCTTGGTGAAAGCTCGTCTAGGGTCTGTAGCTACCCTAGGGGTCATTGATCATCAAGACTCGCATCTTACCGCCTTGGGAACTAGGATGAAATCTCACCTTGGGCACCGACGGATCTTAACTGGTGTGGGTTGATCGCGGGCCTAGGGTGTTGACGAGATCCAAGTTAGGGGTAGTGATGAGTAAGGGAGATCCCGTCGCTAATGTCTTGGATCAATAGGCCATAGGGAGGGACCATGATAAAATCAAGAATTTCTTAGTTAAAGTCTCGTAGGTCGTTTAGGTTAGTGACATTGTTAGGTTGTAACGCATAAAGATTCTTACTTAACCATTTTGCCAGAAGGAGAGGAGTTGGTAGTAGGGGGGTACCCTACGACCAACTCGTCCTTGGGGCCGACCTTAGGTGGTGTTATTGGGTTGTACCTTCCTGTCAAAGGGATACGTACGGTGCCTTCTCACGAGTTGGGAGCACGGGATGCGTATCGCACACTGTTAATTCCTGAAGTGCCATGATAAGGCGGCGGAGCTAGGGGGATGGACCCCGGAACTTCGTCGGGTCCTTGTCCAGGAGAGAGCGAACAGGCCATAGATCACGGTCTATGAGTTAGGGGCGACACAGGATAGGCTTTGTATGCTATACTGCGCTCGGAGAGACCCCGTGTTCGTCTGGTTTTTGAGTGAGGTCCGGTGTACCGGGTAGTAGTGGCAAACATAGACACCATGAGCGTACTGCATTGGTGGGACTTGACCACGTTTGCAACCTCATCAGTCATGCAGTATCTGTCAGGAACAGGTTGTGTACAATTAGTAATTCATAACGCGGGTTCAAATCCCTATAATTGGAGAAACGGCTTGAGATGGGGCGTATGTAGTATGGGATGCATACTGTTCCGGAGACTTGCTTGCATTAGAATAGGAGCATCCTAGATAAGTTGACATTGCATTAGATTCTAGTCATTGCACTCACGAACACTTAAACTACACCGACATATTTTACCATGTTTTATATGTTTATTTTTGGAGATTCGCTGCTATATGATCAGCCCTTAAGCGTCAGTGAATACTGACGTCCCCACTTCAATAGGTACCGCAGTGTAGAAGTACAGGTATTGGATCGTAGTCGTGGATACAGGATCACCAACCGCGAGGACTCCAGTAAAGGCATGGCTTACAAATGAAGTGCCTGATATTGTCATCTTTCATTTTTATATACTCTGATGTAATGTGGAATCAATGGAACCACTCGGTCTGTAATATTGTAGTAGTAAAAAGTTTTAAAATTTTCCACAAATCTGTGTATTGTGACTAATTGAATGTAAAGGTCCTGGCTCATGTCTCGAATCCTCCATATAGGAAGTTCGGGGCGTTACAGATGGTATCAGAGCCGACTTCAATTTATAGTCCAAACATAGATGGAGAATAGACTTAGATACCTTATAGGGGTTAGGGTTCTTTTTAGCTTGTTGTAGATAATTGTAATTCATATTGTTGTACCTTCAACTTATGCTTTATGATATTTCTATACCTATGCTAATTCCCGTGTCCACTCCTTGCAGGATGGCGAACGGAGCATTTCCCCAAGGAAATGGATGGGCACACGGGATCGCGATCGAGGTGGACTCAGGCTTAGAGCCCATCTCAGAGGGGGAAGGATCGACAGTTGGGGCCGGAGTGGCCAACGGGGCCCCCGCAGCGGCCGCAGCAGGGGATGTCCCTATGGGGATCCCAATCCCAGTGCGCGTACCCCCTCGACCACCCCATCCTACCCCAATAGAGCAGGTCCTTGAGCAAGTCCTTCGGGATGTTCAGACATGGGGTTGGTGTCACGTCTGTCTGGAAAAGAGGATGGATGCCTGCGAGTTTGTGACCCTCCACAATGAGAGGGAAGTGGGGGTGTTAAGGAGGGCCAGGGAGAGGGCCGATCGCAGGGTGGTGATCCAGAGGCACGCCTACCATGTGCACTGCGCACGCATGGAGCGCAGGCTCGCAGAGCTGCAGGCACAGATCTCCCAGCTGCAGGCACTACTAGCACCACCACCTGCTGGAGGGAACCCAGCGGAAGACACCAGTAGTACTGAGTAGGCCATTAGGTGCCATAGGTTGTTTTGTTATTTTGATATTTTGCTTCTTACATATATGATATGAATGTAAGGAAGATAGGTGCCATAGGTTGTTTTGTTATTTTGATATTTTGCTTCCTACATATATGATATGAATGTAAGGAAGATAATGCTTGTGTAAGATAAGTTATTATGATGAAATGAAATCTAGCTTTATGTTTTCTACTAGTCTTGTGTGCATGTTGAGATTGGATAAATATAAATATTGCAATGTCACAATATAATGCTATGTATATTTCATTATCCTTTTCTACCAGATGTCTCGCATAACAAGAAGCGGTCGGGGCAACCCAACCGAAGGAGAAGGTAGTGGTGGAAATGGCACCGGGCTAGATATGGGGGCAGAATTTGCCCGTATGTACCAAGCACTGGGAGACCTAGCCGAGGCCAGCAGAAATAATATACAGCACCAAGGGCCACCCGGAGGTAACCGAGGAGCAGCAACCACCGACCCCATTAAGATGGTCGAATCATTCCGAAGGATGAGGCCACCTATCTTTGAAGGACAGGCAGACCCGACAGCGGCTGATGATTGGATTCGGCAAGTGGAGACCGTGTTCGAGGTAATGCTGACACCCGCGGACAGCAAGGTCAGGTTGGCAAGCATTCTGCTAGAAAAGGATGCTGGGGTCTGGTGGCAGTCGGTGAAGAGAGGCATAGGCGAAGGGCCCATTACCTGGGAAGAGTTCCTAGCAGAGTTCAGGCAACACTACTTCCCACTGGATGTGCAAGAAGAGAAGGCTATGGAGTTCTTCAATCTGAAGCAGGGAAGCCTGACAGTCCGAGAATACGAGACCAAATTCACCCAGCTTTCCCGCTATGCTCCTGAAATGGTGCAAGATGAGGTCAAGAAGACCAAGAGGTTCGAGCAGGGGCTTAGGCCTATACTTAGAACCAAAATGATACCCTTTTGCATCCAGAGGTTTGAGAAACTGGTCCGCCGTGCAGCTACGACAGAGCTAGATATGAACAGGGGGCCTGAACTGCAAGCGACCACCGGAGGATGGAATAAAGGGAAGAGGCCTGCACCTGCATCAGGATTCAGGAACCAGGGTCGAGATCAGAAATTTCCAAGGGCTGTTGGCCCAACAGGAGGCACCAAGCCAGGAGCTGTTTCTTATGTGGCGAGCCAGGACATTTTCTGAGTCAATGCCCCAAGAAGAACCCTCAGATCGATACCCGCATCTGTTACAACTGTGGAAGAGTTGGCCATGTTCGGGCAGACTGTCCCCAGCGTTGGAGGGGCAACAGTGGGCCAGCTCCAAAAGCAAACAACAAGGGGAAAGGAGTTGCCCGCCAAGGGCGAGTGTTTGCACTTACCGAGAGGGATGCTGATGAGGACGAGGGGGTCATCACCGGTAGGTGAAGAATTATGGCCAAGCTATTATAGTATTTTGAATATTTAGGCATAAGATGTGTTTTATGTAACCACTTTTGTAAACAGGTTGGGTTAATATAAATGAAATCCAGGCAACTGTTTTATTTGATAGTGGGTCATCGCATTCTTTTGTGTCCGAAGCATTCTCTAAGAAGCTGAAATGCACCCAGAAGGCAACTCCGGAATCAGTTTTATTGGTTGTTACCCCGTCAGGAGTAACTCTCCCTACAAATTTGTGCTATAAGGGATGCAAACTCCACTTTGATGGGGAGACCCTGAGTATAGATCTGCTAGAATTAGGCTTTGCAGGGACGGACGTGATCATTGGAATGGATTGGATGACAAGGCATAAGGCTAGCATCGACTGCAGGGAGAAGAAGGTAGTCATCGCCCCATTCGGAGGACCAGAGCTTGTGTTCCAGGGGAAGAAGAAGCAGAAGGGAGAAATTCTGGCCGCTACGACTGGAATACGTGTGCCAAGTGAAGTCAAGGTGATACCAATTGCGCGGAATTTTCCCCGCCTATTTTTGGAAGAATTACCTGGACTCCCACCCCACAGAGATGTCGAGTTCAGCATTACTATCCAGCCAGGCAGCGCGCCAGTGTCAAAAACACCATATCGGATGGCACCAGTAGAGCAAAGGGAGGTAAAGGAGCAAATTGAAGAACTACTACAGAAAGGATTCATCAGGCCAAGTGCTTCACCCTGGGGGGCACCCGTGCTACTTGTGAAGAAGAAGGATGGGACCTCAAGATTGTGCATCGATTACCGGGAGTTGAACAAGGTTACTGTTCGAAACCGGTACCCCATTCCCAGGATCGATGACTTGTTTGATCAGCTCCAGGGAGCGGCTGTATTCTCAAAGATTGATTTGCGTTCAGGCTATCATCAAGTACGGGTCAGAGAAGAAGATATACCTAAGACTGCATTCCGAACTCGGCACGGTCATTACGAGTTCTTAGTGATGCCTTTCGGGGTGACCAATGCTCCCACAATCTTTATGGATATGATGAACCGTATCTTGCGGCCATTCATCGATTCATTCGTGGTTGTCTTCATTGATGACATCTTGGTATACTCAAAAACAGAAGAGGAGCATGAAGATCATCTTACTGCAGTATTGACCAAGCTACGGGAGCATCAACTTTATGCCAAGCTGTCAAAGTGTGAATTCTGGAAGTCAGAAGTAGCATTCTTGGGCCATATCCTTTCTAAGGAGGGAGTGGCTACAGATCCGGAGAAAATTGAGGCAGTAAGGAGTTGGCCTCAGCCGAGAACTGTAAAAGAGATCAGGAGTTTCTTGGGCATGACAGGGTACTACAGGAAGTTCATCCAAAACTATGCCAGAATTGCTGTACCACTTACAGCACTGACCAAGAAAAACATGAATTTTGATTGGACTGAGAGGTGCGAAAGGAGCTTTCAGGAGCTGAAGAACAAATTGATTTCTGCACCCATTTTGGTGCTGCCTCAGCCAGATAAAGATTATGTAATCTACAGTGATGCCTCATTCTTAGGATTCGGATGTGTTCTGATGCAAGAGGGGAAGGTCATAGCATACGGATCAAGGCAACTTCGACCACATGAGAAGAATTATCCAACGCATGACTTGGAACTGGCAGCGATAATCTTCGCTCTGAAGTTGTGGCGGCACTATGTCTATGGGAACAAGGTGGAGATGTTCACCGACCATAAGAGCCTGAAGTATATCTACCAGCAAAAGGATTTGAATCTCAGGCAAAGGCGATGGTTGGAGGTTTTGGAAGACATCAGGCCAGAGATATTATATCATCCAGGGAAAGCCAATGTCGTAGCAGATGCGCTCAGTAGGAAACGGAGCATAGCCACGCTCATTGCAACAAGGAGAGAGTTAAATGACGAGATTAGACAAGCCGGTATTGAATTGATTGTTCAAGGTTTGAGCACGGTTTTGGCACGTCTGGAATTGCAACCAAGTCTGAATGACCAAGTTAAGAAGGCTCAGATAGGAGATGCAGAGATCGAAGCACTAAAGCAGCAAGTCAGCGAAGGGAAAGCCTCAGATTTCAGCATGAAGGACGGATCGCTTTGGTTTGGGAGCAGGTTGTGTGTGCCTAAGGTTGATGAGTTACGAGAAGATATCATGAAGGAAGCACACTCCACCTTACTCACAGTTCACCCAGGAAGCACAAAAATGTATAAGGACGTAAAACAACATTTTTGGTGGGCAGGGATGAAACGGGATGTGGCAGGATTCGTAGCCAAATGCCTTACATGTCAGAAAGTTAAGGCTGAGAATCAGAAACCAGGGGGTCTACTGCAACCATTGCCCATTCCAGAGTGGAAATGGGAGAACATCAGCATGGATTTCATCACTGGCCTGCCCAGAAGTTCGAAAGGGAACGACTCAATTTGGGTTATAGTAGATCGTTTGACAAAATCTGCACACTTTCTTCCAGTGAAAACGACGTGGTCCGTGGAGAAGCTGGCAGAAGTCTACATCGAAGGCATTGTAAAGTTACATGGAGTACCAGTATCGATCGTTTCTGACCGAGATGCAAGGTTTACATCCCGATTTTGGCAAAGTCTGCAAAAAGCTTTAGGGACAAAATCAGAGTCAGCACAGCATTCCACCCACAGACTGATGGGCAGACAGAAAGAGTCAACAGGATTCTCGAAGATATGCTTAGAGCATGCATAATGGACTTCGGAGGAAGCTGGGAACGACACTTGTCATTAGTAGAATTCGCATATAATAACGGCTACCAAGCAAGTATAGAGATGGCTCCATATGAAGCATTGTATGGGAGGAAATGTAGGACACCCGTGTGCTGGTACGAGGTTGGAGAGAGGCAGATGTTTGGGCCTGAAATAGTGCAGCAAACATCCGAGAAAATCGAGTTGATCAGAAAAAGGATGAAAGTAGCACAAAGCAGGCAAAAGAGCTATGCCGATAATCGTAGACGAGATTTAGAGTTCAGAGAAGGCGATTCAGTATTCCTGAAAGTCTCGCCTACAAAGGGAGTGATCAGGTTCGGAAGGGGTGGCAAGTTGGCACCGAGATATATTGGACCATACCCAATTTTGGAGAGAATCGGAGAGACGGCTTACAGGCTAGAGCTACCAGCCGAATTGTCCCAAGTACACAATGTATTTCATGTTTCAATGCTAAGGAAGTACGTACCGGATCCAAATCACCAACTGCCAGACATCCCTAAGGACCTACGGGTGGACCTTACCTATAAGGAACAACCGGTAAAAATTATTGATCGTCAGGATAAGGTGCTGAGGAACAAAACTATTCCGATGATCAAGGTTCTTTGGAAAAACCAATTCGTGGAGGAAGCCACATGGGAACCGGAAGATCGGATGAAGCTTTCTTTTCCCGAGTTATTTTGAGTATTGCCCTTATTTTCTGTCCCTCCCACTTGGTAACAGTTCTGAGGACAGAACTAGTCTAAGGAGGGAGTATTGTAATATCCCGCCCTGTGAAATAATAAATATTTTTATTTTATTATTATTTTATTATTTTATTATTATTTTATTTTATTTTTCGGAATTGAAATATTTTTAGGTATTACTTAGCTTAAATTATTAATCATCATTTGTATATATATACCAGTCCATATGCATGTACGATATACTGTTTTGGTACTAGAAACTCCTGACCTGATAATAAAAATTATTTTTGCAGAATCAATTTATTTTTATACAGTTTGTGCAGTTTTACAAACAAAAATTATTGGTGCGCTTAATAATCTACACGTGCGCTTATTGTATCGATTTCTTACATTCGTATGAATTATGTAGTATGTGTTTTGGACACAAAGAAAATATCTTTTGTCATGATGGCTAGGTTTTAATTAAGGGTTTAAGCATAGAAATGGGATTAATTAGGACTACATAAGGGATTAAAGGAGACTTCTACTAGAAGGCTCCACCTCCACCTCACCATGCCACCTCACCCCCCCCCCCCTCCCCCCCCCCCCCCTCCATGGTTGGCCGGCCACACAAAGCCCCAAGGGGCTTTTTGCAAAAGGCCAATGTACATTTTTACTTTCCACCCTCTCCTCCCTCCTATAAATAACCCCCCCCTCACCCCTTGCCTCATTTACCATTTCTTGAGAGAAAAAGAAAGAGAGAAAAACCCTAGAGTTCTCTTGTAGTTTGGAGATTTCAAAGAAAAACAAAGGGGAAGGAGAAGGTTGCTAGGCTAGTTCTTCCTATTGAAAAGAAAAGGTGGGGGTTTCTCTACTTTCTTATGTGTTATTTGTTTAGATTTGTTCTCTACTTATGCCTAAATATGTGTATATATGCTTTGTGTTGTCTAAAACAACTTGGACTAAACTATGTGCATGTAAGTAGCAATATGGATCAAAAGGATCCTATGAAAAGTATGAATGGTAGAACTTGAGAAAATAACATAAAGATGAGATCTTTAGCTTATTTATGGTTATGTTGTCTCCATGGTTAAATTTCACTAGTTGGACTTAATTTTATGCATAAGGAAAAGTTGGAAGGATGGAACTCACAAAAAGGTTCATAAAAAAATGGGACCTTGAACTTGTCATGTGGTAGTTGTTATTTTTGGTTACCTTGTTAAACATAAAGTTAACATCTTGGACTAAGTATTATGTGCATATGAGGCTAAGTGAGTAAGAATGGTCACATACCCATTTTGGTGGTTGTAGAACTTAACTTGCTAATCAAAGACAAATCCCATTGTTGTATGTAGTTTCCTACTTTATAAAGATCATGTCTTACTAACTTTTGTTCATCAAAAAGAGTAAGTTTTCTTGATGTAGGAATTGTAGGATTCAAGTTAAATAAGTTTAATTATAACTCATTAAGAATTGATTATTGTTGTATGTAGTTTCCTACTTTATAAAGATCATGTCTTACTAACTTTTGTTCATCAAAAGAAATAAGTTTTCTTGATGTAGGAATTGTAGGATTCAAGTTAAATAAGTTTATTTTTAACTCAATAAGAGTTGATTATATTTTTGGAACATGTAATTTGGTAATTTTAGTCATTGTAATAAATGGGACATGTAATCCCTAAAGGAAATAGTTTTGTAATAAGTAGTTAACTTATCATGCTTGAGATGTGTTGGATCATGCTTGAGTTGGTGACTATGTCAAAAGGAACCCATTCATGCTATGTGACATTCTAGTAGCTTATCATGCTTGAGTTAGTAAGTAGGATTACCATGCTTGAGATGTGTTGAATCATGCTTGAGTTGGTAACTATGTCAAAAAGGAACCCATTCATGCTATGTGACATTCTAGTAGCTTATCATGCTTGAGTTAGTAAGTAGGATTACCATGCTTGAGATGTGTTGGATCATGCTTGAGTTGGTGACTATGTCAAAAGGAACCCATTCATGCTATGTGACATTCTAGTAGCTTATCATGCTTGAGTTAGTAAGTAGGATTACCATGCTTGAGATGTGTTGAATCATGCTTGAGTTGGTAACTATGTCAAAAAGGAACCCATTCATGCTATGTGACATTCTAGTAGCTTATCATGCTTGAGTTAGTAAGTAGGATTACCATGCTTGAGATGTGTTGGATCATGCTTGAGTTGGTGACTATGTCAAAAGGAACCCATTCATGCTATGTGACATTCTAGTAGCTTATCATGCTTGAGTTAGTAAGTAGGATTACCATGCTTGAGATGTGTTGAATCATGCTTGAGTTGGTAACTATGTCAAAAAGGAACCCATTCATGCTATGTGACATTCTAGTAGCTTATCATGCTTGAGTTAGTAAGTAGGATTACCATGCTTGAGATGTGTTGGATCATGCTTGAGTTGGTGACTATGTCAAAAGGAACCCATTCATGCTATGTGACATTCTAGTAGCTTATCATGCTTGAGTTAGTGAGTAGGATTACCATGCTTGAGATGTGTTGGATCATGCTTGAGTTGGTGACTATGTCAAAAGGAACCCATTCATGCTATGTGACATTCTAGTAGCTTATCATGTTTGAGTTAGTAAGTAGGATTACCATGCTTGAGATGTGTTGGATCATGCTTGAGTTGGTGACTATGTCAAAAGGAACCCATTCATGCTATGTGACATTCTAGTAGCTTATCATGCTTGAGTTAGTAAGTAGGATTATCATGCTTGAGATGTGTTGAATCATGCTTGAGTTGGTAACTATGTCAAAAAGGAACCCATTCATGCTATGTGACATTCTAGTAGCTTATCATGCTAGAGTTAGTAAGTAGGATTACCATGCTTGAGATGTGTTGGATCATGCTTGAGTTGGTGACTATGTCAAAAGGAACCCATTCATGCTATGTGACAATCTAGTAGCTTACCATGCTTGAGTTAGTAAGTAGGATTACCATGCTTGAAATCATGCTTGAGTTGGTGACTATGTCAAAAAAAAAAAAAGAGAAAACTACCATGCTAAAGATTTGTTGTAGTTAATGATTCTAAGAGAAGAACCCATGAATATAGTTCGCATGCTAACCTAATTAAACTATTGAAATGAACTCATGCTCCATGGTTGTTCTAGCCAACTCTTAAAAAGAAACCCATGAAACTAGCTCCATGATGGCTCTAGCTAATTTGATAAGAACCCATTCACATAGGTTCTATGTAATTCTAGCTCAACTTGAGAAAGAACTCATGAATCTAGTGTATGTAGTTCTAGTTCAATTTAGGGCAAAATGAACCCATGAGTTCTAGTAGTGTGAGGTTCTAATTAAAGTTGGAGCCTATCATGAGAACATTCTTCATCTTCCTTGTATGAGAAATTAAGGGATTGAGAAAGTTACTAGTGTGAATAGCTTGGTGAAAGCTCGTCTAGGGTCTGTAGCTACCCTAGGGGTCATTGATCATCAAGACTCGCATCTTACCGCCTTGGGAACTAGGATGAAATCTCACCTTGGGCACCGACGGATCTTAACTGGTGTGGGTTGATCGCGGGCCTAGGGTGTTGACGAGATCCAAGTTAGGGGTAGTGATGAGTAAGGGAGATCCCGTCGCTAATGTCTTGGATCAACAGGCCATAGGGAGGGACCATGATAAAATCAAGAATTTCTTAGTTAAAGTCTCGTAGGTCGTTTAGGTTAGTGACATTGTTAGGTTGTAACGCATAAAGATTCTTACTTAACCATTTTGCCAGAAGGAGAGGAGTTGGTAGTAGGGGGGTACCCTACGACCAACTCGTCCATGGGGCCGACCTTAGGTGGTGTTATTGGGTTGTACCTTCCTGTCAAAGGGATACGTACGGTGCCTTCTCACGAGTTGGGAGCACGGGATGCGTATCGCACACTGTTAATTCCTGAAGTGCCATGATAAGGCGGCGGAGCTAGGGGGATGGACCCCGGAACTTCGTCGGGTCCTTGTCCAGGAGAGAGCGAACAGGCCATAGATCACGGTCTATGAGTTAGGGGCGACACAGGATAGGCTTTGTATGCTATACTGCGCTCGGAGAGACCCCGTGTTCGTCTGGTTTTTGAGTGAGGTCCGGTGTACCGGGTAGTAGTGGCAAACATAGACACCATGAGCGTACTGCATTGGTGGGACTTGACCACGTTTGCAACCTCATCAGTCATGCAGTATCTGTCAGGAACAGGTTGTGTACAATTAGTAATTCATAACGCGGGTTCAAATCCCTATAATTGGAGAAACGGCTTGAGATGGGGCGTATGTAGTATGGGATGCATACTGTTCCGGAGACTTGCTTGCATTAGAATAGGAGCATCCTAGATAAGTTGACATTGCATTAGATTCTAGTCATTGCACTCACGAACACTTAAACTACACCGACATATTTTACCATGTTTTATATGTTTATTTTTGGAGATTCGCTGCTATATGATCAGCCCTTAAGCGTCAGTGAATACTGACGTCCCCACTTCAATAGGTACCGCAGTGTAGAAGTACAGGTATTGGATCGTAGTCGTGGATACAGGATCACCAACCGCGAGGACTCCAGTAAAGGCATGGCTTACAAATGAAGTGCCTGATATTGTCATCTTTCATTTTTATATACTCTGATGTAATGTGGAATCAATGGAACCACTCGGTCTGTAATATTGTAGTAGTAAAAAGTTTTAAAATTCTCCACAAATCTGTGTATTGTGACTAATTGAATGTAAAGGTCCTGGCTCATGTCTCGAATCCTCCATATAGGAAGTTCGGGGCGTTACAGTACTAGAGGATGAAATCATCTGGTCCCATTAGGATAACAACCGCCCTGCTTCGCTCGAGGCATGAGGATCCGTAGACATAGACGCTCCAAAATGGAGGGTCTCTGCTTTCGACTATGAATTTGGCGAGGGCTTGGATTTTGATGGTTGTTTGCGGTTGGTAAATTATGTCATGTTGGCTCAGTTCGATAGACCATTTCATGTGTAATATCCCAGATTTCACCTTTAATAAAAATATTATTTTTTCACGTGTTGTGCACGTGCAAACTTCATGCGTATATTATCTATTTATTTTATATAAAATCTCATTTTGTATGAACAATTATTTTTTTTTATTTTTCTAAAAAAATGCCTACTTTTCCAAAAGCCTAAAACACTAATTAATTGTTTTAGCCCACTTTAATTAATTATTAATTTATTGTTTTGGCCCACAAGCCTAAGCCCACAATTTATGAAGCCCACCAATTTAATTAATCAATTAAATGACCACACTTGTCATGTAGAGATAAAATATGAACAATTTGATTAATTAGAATTGTACAAACTTCTACATAGGGGACTAGGTGGCACGTGCATGTACGTAGTGTGCAATGCACACTTTATTGGGCCGGTTTGTGCATGGGAGTGATGGGAGTGTGGGTGAGTGTGCATGGGTGGTTACTTAGTGTGTGGTTAGTTGCTATAACTCCTACTCCTATCCTAGCCCTCCATTCTATAACCATCCATTGAATCCTAGCCCTCCAATCTACTCTAAAATTAGTATAAATACCCCCCCTCATGCTTATATTCTACACTAAAGCATATATTAAAATGAGACATTATATAGGAGATATATATTAGTGTGAGTGAGTGTATGTGTGTACCCCCCTTGGGCCGGCCATCTCTACATTGGAGCTCTCGATTTTTGGCAAGGAGCAAGGAGAAGGAGTTCGTTGCACTGCAATCGAGGAGGAGAAGGCACACGCTCGCAATCTAGGAGGCTCTAAGGGATTTTCTTAATTGGGTTTTCTTCAAAAGGTGGGTGTTTCTCATGACTTCTAAAGTAGAAATCATGCTAGGAAGGAAATTGAATTGTTATTATGAGTTACTAGTTGAAATGAAATGCATGCTTGCCTAAATAGAAGGGAATTGAGGAATTAGCAAATATGTGTTGATTGATTACTATATTTATTAATTATGAGTAAAGTGAATGTTCTTGTTATTTCTAATGTTAGTATGCAAAATATGTCATAAATGTGAACTTTGTGGTTTAACTAGTAAAAGACTAGCATCATGTTTATGGATTAAAGTTCTAAAGTAGAATGATGTGTTAAAGATGAATTGATAGAACAAATTATTAAGAAATGATTGGTAATAGATGTCATGAAATTCCCCATTGCTACTTATGCAATTAGAATTAATGAAAAAGAATGCATTTTTGCAAACAAATGATTGAATGCATCATGTGTAATTAATTAATCAAACAAAAGTTTTTATAAAGCAAATGATCATTGTGAAATACGGGTTTACTGTAAATTTTTAAGTAGATTGTAATCTGGAAAGTTATGTTTCAAAAAGAGAAGAAAATATATTTTTAGACTTGAAAAACCCCGCAGCACAGCCGACTGACTATGTGTAACAGCCGACTGTCCTGGTCATTTTGATTTTGAGTTGAAAAACATCGCAGAGCAGCCGACTGATCACATTTAACAGTCGACTGGCCTGATCGTTTATTTTTGAATTTAAAAATCATAGCAGAACCGCCGACTATCCATATGGGACAGTCGACTCCTCTGATTAATTTATTCTCGAGCTTTAGAAACTCGCAGAACAGCCGACTGGTCATGATTAACAGTCGACTGCCCTGAAGTTTCAAATAATATCTGTGTTGTGGGAGAAAATCTCTATGACCTGAGGCTTTGTATAAGTGAGACTGTTTTTACAAAAGGAACTCTTTTGATTATTAACTTAATTTGTTTCTTTAAGAAATTTCGAATGGATTGTTTAAGTAGTTAAAATGAGATTTTGGGTAATGAGAAATTTGAAAGGTGTGAATTGTGAAACAATTGAAAATGTGAACTATGGATTTGGAATGGATTGAAATAGAATTATGTGAGCATATAAATTAGTGAATGCGACATGTTTGAAGAATTTCAGTTTTTCAAGTATCTATGCATTGAATTATTGATTGTGATGAGTTATGAAAAATGTGAATACATGAATACTATGCTTTTGAAACATGAATGGTGGTTAATCATGAAAAGCTCTTATGAGTATGACATTGGAATTATGAGTTGAAATTGAGAATTAGGGTATAACCAAGCCTTATACCGGCAGAGAAATGAATTGAAATGGAATTTGAAAGGAAAAGACCAAGATTTGGGTCATGTTGAATAAATGGTTAAGACCGGTATGGTGGAAGTGCTACATTCTAAGAGATTAATTTTATTTATGATTCAATTAAACTAAGGATTAGATACATAGTGAAGATGTGTTGAAAGTAAGAGAAAAACATTGAGTATGAAGGCCATTGGATTGGCGGCATGTGAGTATTCACAGGCTGTCTTCACGATGCGTCGTGACATGACGTGGATACTGCTCCAGAGTACCGTTCCGGTGGCGACGCTCGTGGAATGTTTGGTGACTGCTGGTGGTGTCATGTCCTATGACGGAGGCTGAATTGACCACAGGCTGTCTTCACGATGCGTCGTGACATGACGTGGGATTCTCCTCCAGGATGTCTGGACATGAGCTCGTAACTCATAGAACATCTAGGATACTTACCGTAGTTACAGCAGTAGATTAAGTCATGGCGAGGGATTGAACCCTATAATATGAAGAACGATTAAGGGCTTGTCCTCGGACCTATGTAGTATGGGATGCATAGAATTCGAACAAGTGCACATTAGTATCATATAATATAAATAATTGCATTAAGTGCACATTCACAACACGACATCAATAGGATAGTCCATTTAGCTTTGTTTGTGAACAAGTTTGTGGTTTGTTAAGAAATGAGAATCATTATACTGTTTCCGGAATAGAGAGGATGGCCGTGTATAATATTTCGTCAGTTGAATGAACTGACGCGCCCACAGTTTTATATGCAGGGTAAAGATGCATGACAATTGAAATATACATGTTGCGCAGGATTGAGTTAAATTTTGTTTCATGTAATTTATTGTAATATTGCTTTCGTTGTGATAATGTACAAGTGTAAATGTAACTCTGATGAAAGAAAAATTTTTATTTCCTTGTAAAATTGTACGAAAGAAGTGTAAAGATCCTGTGGAACTCTAATTCAGTTGTATTTTGGAATTCGGGGTGTTACATCATGAGTCTTCCCGAGCTCTCCGGTTTGTGCAATATCTGCTTCAGCGGTTGACTGGTGAGAATGGTGATGGAGTGGGTTTGAAAGTAAGGTCGGAGTTTGCAAGCGGCCATTATCAGAGTGTAAGCCATCTTCTCCACTTTTGAGTAGCGGAGTTCGGCGTCATGGAGGACTTTACTGATGTAATAGATGGGCTTTTTGTGCTTTATTCTCTTCTCTTACAAGAACTACACTTAGAGTCTGCTCTGAAGTTGCAAGATAAAGGTATAGTAGTTCTCCAGGCTCGAGTTTGCTCAATAACAGTGGGTTAACTGGATAGGCTTTGAGCTGTTCAAAGGCTTCTTGCTGCGGTTGTCCCCATTCAAAACTTTTAGCTCCTCGAAGAGCTTTGAAAAAAGGAAGGCATTTCTCTCTCGACTTAGAGAGGAAACGTCCGATGGCTGCGAGGCAACCCGTGAGCCTCTGAACCTCTTTAACACTGGAGGGATGTGGCATATCAAGAATAGCTCGGATCTTCTCGGGATTGGCCTCTATCCCCCTGTGGCGAACCATGAAGCCCCGGAATTTTCCTGACGATACTTCGAAAGCACATTTCGATGGATTGAGTCGCATCTTGTGCCTTCGTAGAACGCTGAAGGCTTCCTGTAGGTTGTGGGCGTGGTCTGCTTGGGTGAGGCTCTTCACTAGCATGTCAACTACGTAAACCTCCATATTTCTGCCGATCTGCTCTTGGAAGACCTGGTTGACAAGGCGCTGGTAGGTAGCTCCAGCATTCTTCAGCCCGGTGGGCATGACTCGGTAACAATACCGGCCTTGGTCGGTCACGAAAAAGGTCTTCGAGATATCAGGAGGGAACATTTTGATTTGGTTATATCCGGAGTAAGCATCCATGAAACTAAGGAACTGGTGACCGGATGTGGCGTCAATAAGAGCGTTGATGCTAGGGAGAGGGAACGGATCTTTCGGGCATTCTTTGTTCAAATCCGTGAAGTCAATACACATCTTCCACTTTCCATTAGCTTTCTTTACCATCACTACGTTGGCGAGGCACTCAGGATAGTTGACTTCTTGGATGAAGCGAGCCACGAGGGATTTATCCACCTCCTCTCTGATGGCTACCTGACGATCGGGAGCAAACTTACGACGCTTTTGTTGGACGGGTTTAGCTTCAGAATTGACGCTGAGATAATGGGTGATGAGGTCTTCCGGATGAGGGCCTCGATTTCGTCCTTCAGGGCTCGGCAACCATCTGTGGCATGGCCATGGTCCCTGTGGATGCGACACCACTTGTCTCTGTTCCTCTTCTTTCCAGATGTATTCATTTTCGGAGGAGGTTGGAGCAGGCCCTCTTTGCCGACCTCCATGAGGATAGCCGAAACACTGGCATTTAGAGGAGTAAAATTTTCGAAGCGGGGAGGAGGGCGGCGCTGTCCGCTGTTGTCCTTCTGGAGTTTCTTAAAACCTTCTTCTTCTGGACCCTTCCGCTTGTTCCCGGGGAGGGGCTCCTTCTGGTCCTGAGGGTGGAGGGCTTCTTCTGCCTAGATATATTTCTCACTTCTTAACAAGAGCTCCGAGAAGTCCTGAGGTGGCTTCTTGGCGATGGATGCTTTCAGGTCGGCATGATTGATGTTATGTCGAATGCTACAGAGGCCACTGACTGATCAAGAGAGGCAATAGACTGAGCCTCAGCTGTGAAGCATCGGACATAGTCCTTAGGCTCTCTCCCTTCTTCTGTCTGAGGGCTAATAGGGATGCACTCTTCTTCTCTGTTCTGCAGCTACTGATGAAGTGGGTGAGGAAGAGAATGAAAAGATCGAACTGGGAGATAGACGGGAATACCACTCCCTCGTCGATCCCTTCAATGTGGCTGGGACGGTCTTGCAAAGAATCACATCTGAGGCCTAGTGAATCATCATGAGAGTTTTGAAACTCTCGATATGATCAGCTGGGTCAGTCTCCCCATTGTACGACTCGAAGTGAGGAGGTTTGAAGGTCTTAGGGACCGGGGCTTCCATGATGGCCATGGAGAAGGGAGGCCTGCTCAGGCAGAAATTCCTCGCCCGTTGTTCTTCTTCCAGGTCGAGCTTGCTGAGGCACCTCTCCATCTCGTGGAGATGGCGATAGACCGAGTCATACCTTCGGTCAGATCTAGTTGATCCGCGGGACTCTCCTTCATGAGTGGCAGTATGGCGATGACAATGTGTACGTTGGTCATGACTCGGGGCATGGCGAGGGCTAGGTGCACACTGTTCCAAATTCGGGGCAATATTGAGAGCTCACAGGATATCTTCTTTGAAGCTCTGGAACTCGGCTTGAGTGACTGGTGCCCTTCCAGCTCGGCGGTTTCTGGCTGTAGCTCGACTTATTGGAGTAAGACTTCTCCGCCAACGTTGGCCGTTGACCACCACGTGGACTCTTTTTTTTTCTTTTCTTTCCTTCCCGCTCTCTTCTCTTCTTCCTTTCGACTTTGCCCTTCGTCTGCTTCCTTCTGTGCCACCTCAACGGCGAGAGAAGCTCGATGTCAGTATTGGAGAGGAGCTCAGTGGAAAGGAGCTCGGCGCAGGAAAGAGCTTCGACTGATGGAGGAGCTTGGCAAGGCGATGGGTTTTCGAACCTCAATCGAGGGGTTTTGAAGAAGGAGAAGTGTTGGAGCTCAGTGACGACTGAGAAAAGGAGAGGAGCTCGTCGAGGTGGTGGGCGAGGTGCGAGGAGGAGAGCTCGACAGGGCTCTCTTGAAGGTGGGGGCGGAGCTCGAGAGCTCACGGTGGCAGAGCTCGATGGCGATGGGTTATGGCATCGAGGTAGCTCGGCATTGGAAAGGATCTCTGCGGAGAGGAGCTCGTCGGAGCTCGGCGACAGCGGCGTGTAGCTTGGCACAGGAAAGAGCTTCGACTGATGGAGGAGCTCGGCAAGGCGATGGGTTTTCGAAGCTCAGTCGATGGGCTTGTGAAGAAGGAGAAGTGTTGGAGCTCGGATGGGAGTTGGAGCTCGGCGATGACTGAGGGGAGGTGGGTTCGACCTTGGCTGGGAGCAGCTCGACGAGGAGGAAGCACGGCAAAGGTGATAGTGAAGCTCGATGTGGAGCTCGATGGAGATGGAGCTCGTTATTGGAGCTCGAAGCTGTGCGGTGGTAGAGCTCGGTTGCAGCTTGGAGTTGGGGCTTGAGCTCGGCATAGAGGTGGTAGAGCTTGATCGGAGCTTGATGACGGCCAAGCTATGGCGGAACTTGACGATGGCGAGGCTATGGCGGAGCTCGGCGATGGCGATGGCGAAGGCGGAGCTCGGTGAAGGAGAGCTCGACATGGGCTTTTGGCAGGAAAATATTCGTGAACAGGATGACAGAGGGTTGTGGGTTTGGGTCCATAACGGGTCCAAATCCGACCCGTTAACCCCTTAATCTCTCTCCCTTTTTTTTTGTTTGTTTCTTTGTTTGTTTGGCGAATCTGATCCGTTGATCGTGATCGAACACGATTTTTGAGGCGGAGTTTTCCCCCAATTTGCAGCTCGGTAGCTCAGTAGCTCGGATCGTAATTCCGAGCTACGTGGCACGATCTGGACCTCTTGTTGAAGATCTGGCATGAATCGTGAGATGGTAGTTTTTGCCAATTCGCAGCTCGGTAGCTCGGTAGCTCGCATAGTAATTCTGAGGTACATGGCACGATCTGGACCTCTTGATGAAGAGCTGGCACGAATCGTGAGGCAGAAGTTTTTGCCAATTCGCCGCTCGGTAGCTCGGATCGTAATTCCGAGGTACGTGGAACGATCTAGACCTCTTGATAAAGATCGTGTACGAATCGTGAGGCGGTAGTTTTCGCCAATTCGCAGCTTGGTAGCTCGGTAGCTCGGATAGTAATTTCGAGCTACGTGGCATGATTTGGCATGAATCGTGAGGCAGTAGTTTTCACCAATTCGCAGCCGGTAGCTCATATCGTAATTCTGAGCTACGTGGCACGATCTGGAGCACTTGATGAAGATCTGGCATGAATTGTGAGGCGATAGTTTTCGCCAATTCGCAGCTCGGTGCAGCTGTGTTATGACCCACTTTCCTAGTACTACGGAGGTCCGATCGGGGTGTGTGAACCCTCGTTTTGAAGCTGAATCAAAGACCTACTACTTCTTTTTAGAAGTCAGTTGAAGAATCACCTGCATTTAGGGTCAAAATAGGCCCGCAATATCTTCGCTTCTGTCAAGTTGAGAAGAGCTTCGGTCTCTGGAATCTTCGAAGAGGAGCTCCACTCCTGTGGGCTATGAAGATGAGCTAGGAAGATCCTCCTGAGACCCATGGGAAGATCCGTTCTTGAAGGCAAGTGCAAGGAGCAATTTTAGGGGAGAGTTTCAGCTCCGAGTCCATTGAGAGGAAGGGCTATGAAGGCGAGCGGAGTGAAGGGCATCACAAGGCTCTAGGAGAGATTCGTTCGGGAGATAAGTTTGAGGAGCAACTCTAGGGGAGAGTTGAGCTCCAAACTTGTTCTTTAAGAGAGATTCAACAATTGTAGGAGTAATTATGAATGGTGAGCTACTTTGTACTCGCTCGTTCGCAAGTAGCTAAAGCGGCATCGAACCAAGTGTTGGACTCTGAACTTTTTGCTTGAGGGAGTTAACGAGTTGTAGGAGCAATTTCGAATGGTGAGCTGCCCCGCACTTTCTTGTTTGCAAGCGGCTAAAGCAACGTCGAACTAAGTGTTGGACTCCGAACTTGTTGTTTGAGAGGGTTAACGAGTTGTAAGAGCAATTCCGAATGGTGAGCTGCCCCGCACTTGCTTGTTTGCAAGCTGCTAAAGCAATGTCGAACTAAGTGTTGGACTCCGAACTCGTTTTTTGAGCTTAGTAAGTTGTGGGAGCAGCCCTGTAGGACAAGCTGGACTCCGAACTTACCATTTAACGAGTCGTAGATGTGACTCAGAGAGGTAGAAATGAAGCGAGTGCAATAATTTTCACTAGAATAAAGCTAAGTTTTATTGAGATAAACTAAGTGGCCGCTTCAATCGGGTGAGCCATTATTGCATACTTTTAGCCAGGTTACAAGCATCGGCCTTATTGAAAACTGAAAAAGCTACTTCTACGATAGGGTGAAGGCCTCCTGGGAGGAGTTTGGTTCTCCCCCCATTGGACCTCCATGGATAAGGTGGAGTACGGCCCCAGGTTCGGAATCTTGGAACTCGGTGGACCTCTCTGTTCGCTTGTAGGCTCCTCGGGGTGGAAGGTCGGCCCCGTCTTTTCTGACGAACTTGGCCAGGTATCCCCGCTGTATGAGTTCTTCGATCTCCTCTTTAAGAGCCCGACAATCATCCGTGTCGTAGTCGTGGTCCCTATGAAAGCGGCACCACGTATTCCTGTTTTTTATCTTACTCGGGGTATTCATTCTAGGGGGAGCGCGGAGTAGCCCTTCCTTATCCACCTCCATAAGAACTGCTGATATACTTGCATTGAAGGGGGGGTTAACTTCTCGAAATAAGGAGCTGGGCGGCGTTGGCCATTATCGTCCCTCTGGAATTTCTGGGACCCTTCTTCGCTCGTATTCTTCCGTTTGTTCCCGGAAGACAATTTCTCAAGAGTAGGGGGTTGAGATCCTCGTTCACTCGGATGTACTTCTCACTCCTAAGCAAGAGTTCTGAGAAGTCCCAAGGAGTCTTCTTGGCAAGGGATGCCTTGAGGTCGACGTTAATGACGTTGTGCCCGAATGCCGCCAAGGTTACTGATTGGTTGAGGGAGGTAATGGAGCAGGCTTCGACGGTGAAATGCCGAACGTAATCTCTTAGGCATTCACCCTTTCTTTGGCTGAGGGTTACCAAAGATGTACTTGTTTTCTCGGCCCAGTGGCTACTCACAAAATGAGTAAGGAAGAGCCCTTCAAACTGATCGAAGGAGAAGATGGAGGCCGGGGCGAGTCGAGAGTACCATTCTCTCGCTGGCCCTTTCAGCATGGCAGGGAAGGTTTTGCGAAGGAGCGCATCCGAAGCCTGATGGATCATCATGAGAGTTTTAAAACTTTCGATGCGGTCGGCGGGGTCCGACTCCCCGTTGTATAACTCAAAGTTAGGGGGCTTGAAGTTTTTACGGATTGGGGCTTCCATGATGGTTAGGAAGAACGGAGGCCTACTCGAGCAGAAATTCCTCGCCCGTTGTTCCTCTTCTCTGTCGAGTCGGCCAAGGCGCCTCTCCATCTCGTGCAGACGGCGGTAGACTGAGTCTTCCTTTCGGTCATATCTTGCTGAGCTCTGGGACTCTTTCTCATGCAGAAGTTGACTGGGAGTGTGGTGGTGATGGCTTGGGGTAGGTTAAAGACTAGGCACCCGTTGCTCGTGGTTGGGAACAACATTGAGGGCCCGTAGAACGGCTTCTTCAAAATCCTGGAACTCCGCCCTTGTGACTGGTGCCCCTCCAGCTTGGCGGTCCCTAGGTATGGCTCGGCGACGACGTGTGGGGGACTCTCTTTGTAATACCCCGATTTTCTAATATATATAAAGATTATTTGATTCTACATATGGTATGCTTGTGCAATATTTTTCTTAAAGCCCAAAAGTTTAATTTACATATTTTCTACAAAATAATTAGTTTGGCCCAACTAATTTTAGCCCATGGATTTAAAACCCTTTCTATTATATTCCTACAACTTGTATGTGTAACATCTCTTCTTTTATTCTATTCCGGGTATTTGATGTACTACTTAGTGTAGTGGAGTTTGTGTGTACACGTGCACTTTATGTACACGTGCATATGACACATACTTGGCCGGATTTGAGGAAGTGATGGGCTTAGATCATGGGTAGTTACTTTTGAGGTGTGGGTAGTTTCTAAACTTCCGATTTGATCTCAGCCTTTGATTCTCCAACTCCCTAATGGATCTCAACCCTCCATTCTATTTATCTCCTAGTATAAATACCCCTCCTATCCCCTATCTCTTTTACACTAAAAATTTTCTAAAGATTACTGAGAGTATTTGTGAGTTGTGTGGGAGCTTTTCTGTGGAGACAAGCAGCATTGCTGAGGAGCTCGGTGTGGAACAAAGGAGCAAGGAGTGCAGTACTGTGTTGAAGGACTTTGCGGGATTTCGTTTATTTCTTCATATAAGGTGGGTGTTTCTCAGGACTTCTAACGTAGGAATGATACTATAATTACTATGACTGATACCATGTTACAAAAAGTGAATCGAATGCAGTAGAAATTGCTTGAACATGCTATTAGTATTGAGAACGAGACTGTCGGTACAGTCGACTGCCATGTGAGCCAGTCGACTGGTACGAGACGTTATTTCTTATAATGTGCTGATAAACATGTGTGTGAATAGACATGATGGTGTGATTATTGAATATATAATTTCCCTATGACACATATGATGGAGGGAAGGTAAATGAAGGAAAAGAACTAATGGTGATGAACAACGTAAATTGTCGGAGCAGTCGACCGACGTTGTGTTAAGTCGACTGGTGCTTCGTTCTGAATATGACTGTTTGAAAGTTCCATGAATAAAGATATTTTATTTATGTAGACCCAGTATGATGACTTGAGATTTATACCTTCATTGTCGTAAGAAAGTATGAGCAATGTGAATGCATGTTTAGAGTAGTTTTCTCTAAAAAGGCATGTTAGTAACTTGGAAAATTGTGCTGTAAATGCTACTGAACAAGAGGAGACTCTGTTTATAAAACATGAATTTATGTATATGGGAATTGATATCATGATGCAAGTACATGTAAGAACTGTAAATAATCTCCTTAATGGAAAGTGGATCTGTCCAGTCGACCGATGCATGTAGCTAGTCGACTGATCTGGACTTAGAAATTGTGCTGTTGAAATCTCCGGAACAGACGACTGATTGATGAGCAGTCGACCGTCACGAGAACAATATTGTGAACATGGAAAGTGCGGGACAGGCGACTGGTGGTATACAACAGTCGACTATCCCGAGCAATTATGATGATACTGTGTGACTGTATGAGCCGACTGGTATTCTTCCAAGTCGACTGTACAGAGTGTACTTGGATATATTTTGAACTTCATGTATTTTACTCTTGGTAATTATGAACTGTATGATTCGAATCAATATGGCTGTATGAATTATGTGAATGAATCATAGATGAGAATTGAGAATTAAATGAATTATTATGATGGCTAAATCATGATGAAAAGGTCTGTGAGACTCTAAAATGAATGATGAGCTGATGATGCTCAATTGGATATTGTGAAATTGAAATTGAACGAAGGAGTAGCTAAGTCTCCCCGGCAGTGAAATGAAATGATATTGAGAAATAGACCAGGTTGGTCGAGTGAAATGAAATGATAAGTCCGGTTGATGGAGAGGCTAACTCTAGAGCTTGATTTTTATTCATGATTCTAATGTAATTTTAAAACATAGTGTGGAGGTGATGAAGGTGAGAGAAAAACATGAGTATGAGAGCTAGGGTACGGTGCGGGTGTGTGAGCCGCAGAATGCATGCTTGATGAGTCAAGACATGGTGCGGGCACAACTCAGTAATGATCGGACTCTAGTCACGCTTGTGGGGTGTTTTGGTGACTGCAAGAGGAGTGTGTTCAGGGAGGAGGCTGAATTGTCGCAGAATGCATGCTTGACGAGTCAAGACATGGCGCGAAATTCTACTCCAGGGGCCAGGATACATGCTTGTACTCATAGAATCATCTAGGATATTCACTGGAATTACAGAAGTAGAGTAAGTCATGGCGGGGGATTGAACCCTACTAAAATGAAGAACGAATAAGAGGCTTGCCCTCGAACCTATGTAGTATGGGATGCATAGAATTCGAACAAGTGTGCATTAGTGTCATGTGAAAATTAAATAATTGCATTAAGGATTAAGTGCACAATCACGACACGACATCTCTAAAAGTTCCCTTTTATTTTACATGCTTATTATGAACAAGATTGTGGTTTGTTAAGAAATGAGATTCATTATACTGTTTCTGGCATAGAGAGGATGGCCATGTATAATTATCGTCGGTTGAATAAACTGACGTACCCACAGTTTTGTATGCAGGATAAATTACATGTAAAGAGGAATGGATGCATAAAGATCTCATTATGTTGTTGTTCATTTATGTAAATGTTGTATATTTTGCTTCCGCTGTGTAAATTTAAATGTAAAATGTTGTAACTCTGATGTAAAAAGAAAAGTTTGAAATTTCCTTGTAAAATTGTACTCGAGAAAAGCGAAAAGATCCTGAAGAACATCTCGAATTCAGTAATTTTGGAATTCGGGGCGTTACAGAGTGGTATCAGAGCCACGCTTTTTTACACTTTCACCCTTGTACAAATTTATAAGGAACGACACCCTAGATGTGGACATTAGAGTGTGTGTTTGAGTCTAGAGACTTAAATGTAAGTGACTTACATTTGTGTTGCTCTATGATTTATGTTTCTTCCTCTCTATTCTAAGATGGCTGATCACTTCGACCCTGCTGGAGGCGACGACTGGCATATTATTGAGGAAGAGTACCATCCTGGACAGGCTGATTCTGAGGACGAGTATCACCCTGGGCAAGCAGATTCTGATGATGAGGAGTACCCCGAATCTCGAGAGATCACCCCACCGCCGGATTCATCTGACGATTCTTCTTCTTCCGATGAAGAAAAGGGACCAGCTCTGAGTAGCACTGTGGCTTCTCTTCAGAGGCAAGTGGATACCCTGAAGTATAGAGTTGGAATTTTGGAGGCTCAGCTGGAAAAGCGGAATGCTGACTATTCTGTTCTTAGCCATCGGATTTGGGAACTTGAGAAGAAAAAGAACCTAACTGATGTGCTGAAAGATGAGGTGGATGAACTACGGGACGAGATTCGAGCAGCGAAAAGGACCCGTAGAGATTAGATTGTCCTAGTTTCTATTTTCTTCTATTCTGATGTTAAGAAATGTTTTAATTCGAATGTATAAACTTTGAAATTCAATGAAATGAAAGTTGGTTTAAATTCTTGTCTTATACTTCGAATTTAATGGATCTTTTTGCATCAGAATATGTCGAGAAGGGGAGCCAGGAATGGTGAAGGTTTGGACCTGGATGCCGAATTTGCAAGGGTTTACCAGACACTGAATGCAGTGGCTGCAAACCAAGGAAGGGGGCCTATGAATCCAGTACCCGAGGCAATAAAGCTGGTGGAATCGTTCAAGAGAATGAAACCACCTGTATTCGAGGGAAAGTCAGACCCAGATGCGGCTGACAACTGGATTCGGCAAGTGGAGACAATCTTCGAGGTGTTGGAGACACCGGAGGGCAGCAAGGTCAAGTTGGCGACTTTGCAGTTGGAGAAGGATGCGGCTGTTTGGTGGCAGTCGATGAAGAGGACTATGGGCGGCTTGTTGCTTGGCTGGGAGGAATTTCTGGAAGAATTCCGCAGCCATTATTTCCCCTCCGACGTCCAGGAGAAGAAGGCCATGGAGTTTCTGTCACTTCAGCAAGGCAGCATGTCAGTGAGGGAGTATGAGACCAAGTTTACTCAGCTCTCCAGGTATGCTCCAGAACTGGTGATGGATGAGGCGAAGAAGGCTCGCAAGTTCGAGCATGGTCTGAGGCCGAGCTTGAGGTCTCGTATGATACCTCTTGGTATCAGGAGATTCGATAAGCTGGTGAAGAGGGCAGCAGCAACGGAGGCGGATATGGAGCAGTTCCATGTTGCTCAGCACCAGAGGAGCAGCTGGCAGTCCGGGAAGAGGCCTGCTCAATCGGGGAGTTTCAAGGGACAACCATCTGCACAGAGGTTCAAACCAACAGGGGCGAACGCTGTCAGTGTAGCTGGAAGACCTGGAAACGATGTAGGGAGACCTTCTGCAGTCACTTGCTTTAACTGTGGTGAAGTGGGACATTACCAATCTCGATGTCTCAAACCACGGGCTGGCAATCACAATGTGCCAATACAGCAGACTGGGAAGAGGCCGTACCAGTCAGGGCGAGTATTTGCTTTGACAGAAGCTGATGCTGAGGAAGCGGATCAGGTCATCTCTGGTACGAGAGCTGATGTTTAGTGTGGTTTTTGTCATTTCTTCTTCCCGTTCATAGTGTGAAACTGTTATGTAATGGTGTATGTTATGTAACAGGAGAACTCTATCTTAATGGAAAGAAAGCTGTGGTGTTGTTTGATACTGGATCCTCTCATACTTTTGTGTCTCCAAAGTTTGCTAAAGTGTTGGGAGTTGAACCGAAGATTTTTCCAGGCAAGATCTTAGCAGTAGCTACTCCATCAGGGGAAACTTTAACCACTGATCGGTATTACGCTGATTGCGAGATGGTGATTGGGGATCGAATCTTTGGCATTGATCTGATCGAACTGACCATCTTGGGAGTCGATGTTATCATTGGCATTGATTGGATGTCGGTGTACAGTGCAAGCATCGAGTGTAAGACTAAGACCGTAACAGTGAAGGCTCCAGGTGGACCTGAAGTCACTTTCCAAGGGAAGTTGAAGTGTTTTAAGCTGGTGGCAACTATCCGCAAGGAAGAGACTCCTGTGGAATTGCAAGGGATTCCTGTGGTTCGGGACTATCCGACAGTGTTCTTGGAAGATTTTCCTGGGCTACCTCCGCATCGTGATGTAGAGTTCAGCATCACTGTTCAACCGGGAAGTGCACCAATCTCTAAGGCACCTTATAGGATGGCTCCAGTGGAACAGGATGAAGTGAAACGGCAGATTGAGGAACTGTTGGGAAAAGGCTTTATTCAACCTAGTGCGTCACCTTGGGAGCACCAATGCTTTTGGTAAAGAAGAAGGATGGATCGATGAGGATGTGTATCGATTACCGAGAGCTGAATAAGGTCACTGTTCAGAATAAGTATCCGATTCCTCGAATTGATGACTTGTTCGATCGTCTACAAGGAGCAGCTGTATTCTCCAAAATAGATCTTCGATCAGGATATCACCAAGTGCGAGTGAAAGCTGAAGATGTGCACAAAACTGCGTTTAGAACTCGGCATGGGCATTACGAATTCTTAGTTATGCCATTCGGAGTGACGAATGCACCCGCAATCTTCATGGATTTAATGAACAGAGTTCTGAGGCCGTTTATTGATTCCTTCGTCGTGGTGTTTATCGACGATATTCTCGTGTACTCCAAGTCTGAGGCGGAGCACATCGAGCATTTGGCAGCAGTTTTGCAGAAGTTGGAAGAGCAGCAGTTGTATGCCAAGTTATCCAAGTGTGATTTCTGGAAATCTGAAGTGGCATTCCTAGGTCACATCCTTTCTAAGGAGGGAGTGGCAACTGACCCTTAGAAGATAGAGGCAGTGAGAGATTGGGCTAGGCCTACTACAGTGAAGGAAGTCAGAAGTTTCCTTGGGATGACTGGATACTACAGGAGATTCATTCAAGGTTATGCTCAGATAGCTGTACCGCTTACTGGACTGACCAAGAAGAATGTGAGCTTCAAGTGGACCGAGCAATGTGAGGCGAGTTTTCAGGAGTTGAAAGATAGACTGACTACTGCACCTATTTTGGCCTTGCCTAGAGCAGGAGTTGAGTATGATGTCTATAGTGATGCTTCACATCGGGGGCTTGGCTGTGTCTTAATGCAAGAAGGTAAAGTAATCGCTTATGGGTCTAGGCAACTACGACCACATGAGAAAAATTATCCGACTCATGATCTAGAGCTGGCTGCGATTATCTTTGCTTTGAAGCAATGGAGGCATTACGTGTATGGTGAGAAGTTGAACATGTACACGGATCACAAGAGCTTGAAGTATATATACCAGCAGAGGGATCTCAATCTGAGGTAGCGGAGATGGTTGGAAGTGCTCGAGGATATGCGACCTGAGATCAAGTATCATCCTGGAAAGGCTAATGTTGTTGCTGATGCACTTAGTCGCAAGAGCAGTTTGGCCAGTTTGATTACGACTCAGAGGCATCTGATTGAGGAGTTGGATCGAGCAGGTATTGAAGTTGTCTTGCAAGGATTGGGAGCATCTTTATCTCAGTTGAAGCTTCAGCCTACTTTGAATGCAAGGATCATTGCAAGTCAGGAAGTTGATGCTGATATCTTGGAGATGAAGGAGCAGGTTGGTGCTGGCAGGTTGCCCGGATTTCAAACCAGGGATGGAGTGCTGTGGTTCGGAGATAGGCTGTGTTCCAGATCAGGCGGACCTGAAAGAGAGTATTCTTCAGGAGGCGCATGCTACTCTTTTGTCAGTACATCCTGGGAGTACTAAGATGTACAAGGACATAAAACAGCATTTCTGGTGGTCAGGTTTGAAGCGGGATGTGGCCGAATTTGTCGCGAGGTGTGAGGTTTGTCAGCAAGTCAAAGCCGAAAATCAGAGACCCGGAGGTCTATTACAGCCGTTACCTATTCCGGAATGGAAGTGGGATAACATCAGTATGGACTTCATTACGGGGTTGCCTAAGAGTTCTAAAGGCAATGATGCTATTTGGGTTATAGTCGATCGACTTACCAAGTCCGCTCACTTTCTGGCGATGAAACTCACTGCTTCGATGGATAAGTTGGCTGAGTTATATGTTGGCGAGATTGTCCGACTTCATGGTGTTCCCTCAACTATTGTGTCTGATCGAGATGCGCGGTTTACTTCGCATTTCTGGAGGAGTCTTCAGGCAGCTTTGGGTACCAAGACAGATTTCAGCACTGCTTTTCATCCGCAAACCGATGGGCAGACCGAGAGAGTCAATCGTATTCTTGAGGATATGCTTCGGTGTTGTATACTAGACTTCGGAGGCAGTTGGAAAAGGCATTTACCTTTGGTAGAGTTTGCCTACAACAACAGTTTTCAGGCTAGCATCGGGATGGCGCCGTATGAAGCTTTGTATGGCAGGAAGTGTAGGACTCCTGTTTGTTGGTATGAGGTTGGGGAGCGTCAGTTGTTTGGTCCTGAGCTTGTGCAGCTGACTTCTGAGAAGATTGATCTGATCAGGAAAAGGTTGGTGGAAGCTCAGAGCAGGCAGAAAAGCTATGCAGACAACCGGAGAAGGGACCTTGAGTTTGAGGTTGGTGACTTCGTCTTTCTGAAGGTATCACCCAGTAAAGGTGTGGTTCGATTTGGCAAAGGCGGGAAGTTAGCCCCGAGATTTATAGGCCCGTATAAGATATTGAAAAGGATCGGGAAAACTGCTTACCGGCTTGAATTACCGGAAGAGTTGTCTCAGGTGCACAATGTCTTTCATGTGTCTATGTTGAGAGGTTATATTCCAGACCCGAGTCATCATTTGCCTGAAGTGCCGGAAGGTTTGCAGTTAGACCTGAATTACATCGAGACTCCTGTCGAGATTGTTGACCGTAGGGAGAAAGTCTTGAGGAATAAGACGATACCGATGGTCAAGGTAGTCTGGAGAAACCACTTGGTTGAAGAGGCTACTTGGGAATCTGAGGAGAAGATGTTGAAGGACTATCCTGAGCTTTTTGTTTGATTGTATATTTGTGTTGATCGTATTTTTGTTTGATTGTATTTTTGTATTCTTTTGTATCTTTGGTTGTTGTAAAGTTTTCAGTTTTCTCGTTCTTGGCTGTAGTTCCGGGGACGGAACTATTCTAAGGGGGGAGTGATGTAATACCCCGATTTTCTAATATATATAAAGATTATTTGATTCTACATATGGTATGCTTGTGCAATATTTTTCTTAAAGCCCAAAAGTTTAATTTACATATTTTCTACAAAATAATTAGTTTGGCCCAACTAATTTTAGCCCATGGATTTAAAACCCTTTCTATTATATTCCTACAACTTGTATGTGTAACATCTCTTCTTTTATTCTATTCCGGGTATTTGATGTACTACTTAGTGTAGTGGAGTTTGTGTGTACACGTGCACTTTATGTACACGTGCATATGACACATACTTGGCCGGATTTGAGGAAGTGATGGGCTTAGATCATGGGTAGTTACTTTTGAGGTGTGGGTAGTTTCTAAACTTCCGATTTGATCTCAGCCTTTGATTCTCCAACTCCCTAATGGATCTCAACCCTCCATTCTATTTATCTCCTAGTATAAATACCCCTCCTATCCCCTATCTCTTTTACACTAAAAATTTTCTAAAGATTACTGAGAGTATTTGTGAGTTGTGTGGGAGCTTTTCTGTGGAGACAAGCAGCATTGCTGAGGAGCTCGGTGTGGAACAAAGGAGCAAGGAGTGCAGTACTGTGTTGAAGGACTTTGCGGGATTTCGTTTATTTCTTCATATAAGGTGGGTGTTTCTCAGGACTTCTAACGTAGGAATGATACTATAATTACTATGACTGATACCATGTTACAAAAAGTGAATCGAATGCAGTAGAAATTGCTTGAACATGCTATTAGTATTGAGAACGAGACTGTCGGTACAGTCGACTGCCATGTGAGCCAGTCGACTGGTACGAGACGTTATTTCTTATAATGTGCTGATAAACATGTGTGTGAATAGACATGATGGTGTGATTATTGAATATATAATTTCCCTATGACACATATGATGGAGGGAAGGTAAATGAAGGAAAAGAACTAATGGTGATGAACAACGTAAATTGTCGGAGCAGTCGACCGATGTTGTGTTAAGTCGACTGGTGCTTCGTTCTGAATATGACTGTTTGAAAGTTCCATGAATAAAGATATTTTATTTATGTAGACCCAGTATGATGACTTGAGATTTATACCTTCATTGTCGTAAGAAAGTATGAGCAATGTGAATGCATGTTTAGAGTAGTTTTCTCTAAAAAGGCATGTTAGTAACTTGGAAAATTGTGCTGTAAATGCTACTGAACAAGAGGAGACTCTGTTTATAAAACATGAATTTATGTATATGGGAATTGATATCATGATGCAAGTACATGTAAGAACTGTAAATAATCTCCTTAATGGAAAGTGGATCTGTCCAGTCGACCGATGCATGTAGCTAGTCAACTGATCTGGACTTAGAAATTATGCTGTTGAAATCTCCGGAACAGACGACTGATTGATGAGCAGTCGACTGTCACGAGAACAATATTGTGAACATGGAAAGTGCGGGACAGGCGACTGGTGGTGTACAACAGTCGACTATCCCGAGCAATTATGATGATACTGTGTGACTGTATGAGCCGACTGGTATTCTTCCAAGTCGACTGTACAGAGTGTACTTGGATATATTTTGAACTTCATGTATTTTACTCTTGGTAATTATGAACTGTATGATTCGAATCAATATGGCTGTATGAATTATGTGAATGAATCATAGATGAGAATTGAGAATTAAATGAATAATTATGAAAGGCTAAATCATGATGAAAAGGTCTGTGAGACTCTAAAATGAATGATGAGCTGATGATGCTCAATTGGATATTGTGAAATTGAAATTGAACGAAGGAGTAGCTAAGTCTCCCCGGCAGTGAAATGAAATGATATTGAGAAATAGACCAGGTTGGTCGAGTGAAATGAAATGATAAGTCCGGTTGATGGAGAGGCTAACTCTAGAGCTTGATTTTTATTCATGATTCTAATGTAATTTTAAAACATAGTGTGGAGGTGATGAAGGTGAGAGAAAAACATGAGTATGAGAGCTAGGGTACGGTGCGGGTGTGTGAGCCGCAGAATGCATGCTTGATGAGTCAAGACATGGTGCGGGCACAACTCAGTAATGATCGGACTCTAGTCACGCTTGTGGGGTGTTTTGGTGACTGCAAGAGGAGTGTGTTCAGGGAGGAGGCTGAATTGTCGCAGAATGCATGCTTGACGAGTCAAGACATGGCGCGAAATTCTACTCCAGGGGCCAGGATACATGCTTGTACTCATAGAATCATCTAGGATATTCACTGGAATTACAGAAGTAGAGTAAGTCATGGCGGGGGATTGAACCCTACTAAAATGAAGAACGAATAAGAGGCTTGCCCTCGAACCTATGTAGTATGGGATGCATAGAATTCGAACAAGTGTGCATTAGTGTCATGTGAAAATTAAATAATTGCATTAAGGATTAAGTGCACAATCACGACACGACATCTCTAAAAGTTCCCTTTTATTTTACATGCTTATTATGAACAAGATTGTGGTTTGTTAAGAAATGAGATTCATTATACTGTTTCTGGCATAGAGAGGATGGCCATGTATAATTATCGTCGGTTGAATAAACTGACGTACCCACAGTTTTGTATGCAGGATAAATTACATGTAAAGAGGAATGGATGCATAAAGATCTCATTATGTTGTTGTTCATTTATGTAAATGTTGTATATTTTGCTTCCGCTGTGTAAATTTAAATGTAAAATGTTGTAACTCTGATGTAAAAAGAAAAGTTTGAAATTTTCTTGTAAAATTGTACTCGAGAAAAGCGAAAAGATCCTGAAGAACATCTCGAATTCAGTAATTTTGGAATTCGGGGCGTTACACTCTTCGCCTCCTCGGGGGAGGGGATCTTCGGGTCCTCGATCTGTGCGGAGTCCGGACTCTCGAGACCCATGGATGCTCAGGTCGATGGACTCCCGCAAGGGCTCGCCATCTATTCAAGCGAGTTCGGAGGTCAACCCCTTGCTGGTGGTTAACAATTACTTGGCGGAGATCCTGCTCGGGAGGGCTTTGAGAAGCCATAGAGTCAACTGAAGGATTGTGGACCGAGACATGGTCCTGAAGAGGATATTGCTTTGGACGACTTCGATGAGAGCCCCCCCGAGATCCTGGAGGGGCCTGTTGAGGTGGAGGCAGTTGAGGAAGAATATCTTGGACTGGAGGAGGAGGAAGAGGAGTGGCTCTTCAGCTGTAGGCCGCTGCCTTCCCCTTCTCTTTCGGATGCATGGTTTGAAACTACTTTCGCCGATGAAGGTTGGATTGCTTTTTCGTTTTCCACAGATGACACCAATCTGTTGCTGCTGATTTTGGTGTGGGTGCAAACAGATGTATTTGTGGATTCTTTTAGAAACAATAAAGGCAAACCTGTTGACTTTCACCGGCATTTGACTGTTTCTTGCCGCTGCCGTTGACCTGCAGAATGTTCGATACATCGGGATGGATCCTGGCGACGAACCTCGACGCTCTTGTCAATAATCATGAAGATTATGAAAGAGCTTTATGTGGAAAAAGATTGATTACCTTGTTACGGTGGGGGCGAGGGGTATTTATAGTCGTCTTAGGGACCCGTTTCGAGATAAGGATTTATCTCTACTTCCCGGTGTTTTTGGATAAGATGTAGAGTTTAAATCGTTTCATAGAAATAACCATGAATTTTAATTACTCATTATCCATCTGGATTGGTTTGTAACGGGTTGCTACCCATACCCAATAGGACAGATCCGTTTATGGGTTATTGGGCATTGAAGAAAGACCCAGTTCCCAATTCGGACCCGTTTGTAGGTGAAATTACCGTTTTACCCCTGAGAGCTTTAAGATTCGTGCCCGATTTGAACGGTTCCGATTTGGTTCTATTTTTAGCCATATCACTCACAATGTAGGAGCCATCTATCTTCAAAAATCTTGAGTTTTGTTCCATTTACAATTGACCAACAAATACGACCTTCAGAGACTCCTTTCTTGGATTATGTTCCAAAACGGAGATCTAGTAATGCAAGGGATGGAATCAATAAAGTTGGAATTTTTAGAGTTTTAACCTTCAAATGCTTTCAATAAATGACTCCATCATTCTTTAAATAAATGACTAATGTTAGTTTGCTTTAAATCTCTAAATCCCAATTTACCAACACATTTTGTTCTTTCAAGATATTTCCACACTTTAGGAAAGAGATGGCGACCTACTTCCTTAAATCCTCAGCAGAAATTCCTCATCAACTTCTCTAAGTTGCTAATGATGCTTTGGGGCAACATAAAGAATCCCATATGGAAATTTGAAATTGATGTAAGAGAGCTCTTGGTCAACTCTTGTCCAACATGGGAAAGGAGAGATCTCTTCCATCCTTTAAGTTTGTGCTCATTTTATCTGCTAGGAAACCAACGTTAGGTTTTGCTTGACCATTAGGGAATAAAGTTGCACAAGATTTCTCAGATTTTTTCATTAATGTGACACCTAAGATTCCAGCAAGGCAGCTTGGGAGAGGTTCTTTGTGGATACAATTGAAGACTTGTTATAGTTGATTAATTGCCCAGAACATGAGGATTATCTTTGAAGAATCAGGTTTAGATTTTCTATGTTTCATGGAATGGCAGAACCAAAGATCATGATATGGGAGATTATCCGGGCTCTACTATAGATTTTGGTTCCAATGAAGTTCCCTATCTTTTCTACATCGAGGAGAAGGGAAGAGAGGAAGTTTGAGCAGGGAATGAATAATGATGGTGAAAGAGGACACAACAGTCTAATTCCTCACTCGGGGTTGAAGTAGCCATCCACTGGCTTGTGCAAACACAACATATTATTAGCCCAAAAAATCAACTTATTTGAAGTTCATTTGTTTATGTTTTACAATGTAACAAAATTGTATGCTTAAAATTTCTTTATTTCTCTAACAACATGATGGATGGGGAAATGAATGTCAAATAACTTGATTTACACTCTTAGGCTATCTTAGGCATGTATAGAACAGTTCGAGGACCTCAAAATAAGAGCTGAGGTAAGTCCTTAATGGATCACCTCCCTATATATATATATATATATATATATATATATATATTGATGTGGGTAAATAATCCAGCGCAATCAGAGCCGTCTGATCTCCTCCAAATCCGCTCATCTCTGATCATTAGCCAGAGGATCCCATGGGCCTTCTGCTGCTTCAGGCCCATAAAAGTGGGTCAATCCGGCCCATTAGGGTCAGGGCTCCCACTTTCTCTGCCTATAAATACCAGACCCATTCCCCTTTTCTGCAGGTAATCAACTTTTCTCCACCTGAATCCTAGCTTTCATTTCTTCCAGTGGCTGACTAGATTGGCGGAGAGCCTGTCACCGGGATCACCTCTGGTGTCTCTAGGGGTTCTGCAGGTACTCAGGACGGCCAGCTAACAGCAACACCCCTTCTCATGCTCCTTACTAAATCCTCACCTCAGATCTAGATCTGTGCCTGAGATCTGTCTCAGATTTGTCCCTTCCACTATAAATAACAAGAACTCACATATGTTTCTCCCCCCACTAAATCAACAGCATCAGATTGGTGTCATTTGTAGGAACATACAGACTTATTTGATCCCACACTCGGATCTCACGCCTAGGACGACCCTTCGTGGCGCCCAAAGCCAAGAGAGTACCCACGACGGAACGTCAGGCCAACCCTCATCCTTTTGGCAGCCACGTAAACACGTAGGGGTCCTGAAGACAGCAAGCCGAGAGTCCGTCAGAACTTGGTCCGAGCATTTCCCACTCGGTCGCCATTGGCCTTCGGTGCATCATCAACAATCTACCGCCGGTGGAGGACCTCCGGTAGTAGCTCAGCCGATCAAGGGGCGAGGCCACCTCCTCCAACCAGGCTCCGACCCACAGCATTCACCTGTCCCAGGGTCGGGAGCAGAGGCGCAACCGCTCCCTGGGAGACAGGCCACCCACGAATAGTCAAGGCGAACAGGTACCCATCACGAGGACTGAGTTCCGGGATTTTCAGAACGAGGTCATCCAGGCCATCCAGGCCCCGGTGTCTTTAGGCATTTTGCAGGTACTCAAGGCGGAAGCTACCATAAGCGAGATCTGTCTCTTCCACTATAAATAACAAGAACTCATATATGTTGCTCCCACCACTAAATCACTAGCATTATATATATATATATATATATATATATATATATATATATATATATATAAAGGAGTGGGAGATTAAAATAATATTTAAGTCACTTGTGAGCTGTGAGTTACTAAGTTGTGACTTGACCAACTTTAATGTCTTAGTAACTCAACCTTAGTTAATTTCACTGTCTTAGTCATTAACAGGAAATTAACCTTCTTTGATTTGTATTATCTATTGTAGTTCCAGTAGAAGCAAATCAAGTAATCTTTTTTGTGGTTGGAAGTAATATTTTGTTTTAACTTTTGAAGATAATATATTTATGTAATTATTTTATATTTTCTAAATATTACTTTGAACTATAATTAGCATATTATCGAATTGTTATTTGAGCTGTTCATTTACTTCAATTGTAACTAAAATCTACAAGTTTCTGACTAAAAAAAATAAAATGTACAAGTTAGAATACCCGTCCAAGACCCAGATCTGATCCCCCCCCCCCCCCTGCTGCAAACATCGAGAAAAATTGAGTAGGGTTTGGGTAGACCTGCCATTTACCCGGACCCGTTACCCGGTGGGTTTTAATGTATTGTTGGTCCCGGACCTGGACCCGTTTGTAATAGGGGTAGGTTATGTGTCCAAAACCCTTACCAGTGGAGGTATGGGTCCGACTCCGGGTAGTATAGAACGGTCCCAACCCGACCAGATAACAACCCTACTATGAGCATAGTTAACCTCTAAGTTGTTGCACAATTGGTAAGGGTTTGGTTGGATAAAAGGAAGTCTTCGGGTTAGACCAGGCCATATGCCTTTATTCAAAATCAAATATAGTATGAGCATAGTTAATCTTACTAAAAATCATAAGTTCACGAAAAAATTATACAAAAGTCATCCTTCACAAATAGACATTTTCATGTAGTATTTATAGTTATAGCTACAAATATGCTATTGGTGTAGTATAATATAATATGCTTCCCTAAATAATTCTACAGTTAATTTGAACTATTGTAGAGGAAGAGGGTTTTGTGTATTTGAACGTACCATAAACTAGCGAAAGTTAGGTTGAAAAACTATCAAATTTCTTATAAGATCCTTTGTGAAGTCTATGTTCAATAGCCAACCCTGCGATGAATGAGACTTTCAGTATATATGATTAATCTTCCTCACAAGTTGGGTTTGAGCTGAAGGGATACTAATATGGCATGATGCACAATTGCACCATTTATTTGGACTCACCTAGATTGCAGTGTCATGCACAGCACGCTAAAAAATTGTGGTGTCAACATAAAATAAAACAAAAGGCTACTCAACCACGAAGAGTATACATCTTAAACAAAAGCTACTCAACCTTCGAAGTCTACATCTTAAACAAATAAATGAAGAGAAATTTTTGAGTTAAAAATTAATATTTTAGAGGGAAATGATAAATGATGATCTAGCTAATTTGTGTAAACATTTACCAGAGAGAATAGTAAATTATCTGTTTTCATCATTCGTTTATTGTACTTTTGGTTCATATGCCTCAACTGTTTTTTTTTTACTGGAAAAGGTAGGACAAGCCTACCTCAAGAAACTATATATATATAAGCCAAAGTATCTAGTACAAAAAACTGTTGTAGGGAGATGCTCAGGAAATGAGAGGAGTTGAGTTCGAGATGGCATGGCAGTGGACCGTAGAGAGGGCAGCGGACGTCTGTCGTACACCTCAACTAGGGCCATCACCATGATCTCATCCCCCTTCCCCTCTCTTACAATCATTCGAGACATTCAACCCCTAGCAGTAAAACAGATCAGGAGATAGAGCTAAAAGAGTACAAGTCTACATACTGGATCAGTCCCAAAATACATTCAAAACACAAAAACTGAAAGCAAGTGCAACCAAAGACTTTAAGTTGCATTTCCGCCGGATGTACCCCCTTGAGCAGGCCGCATAAGATCACTGTCACCTGTTCGTCCCAACTCCTCCATGATTTTGGTCTTCTTCTTTGAAGCATCACTCGAATCTAGCCATTGAGAAAACCAGAATTTAGTATTAGCAATCAACTTAATCACCAATGTTTGCTTGTTGGAAAAAATTCTATCATTTCTAGCATTCCAGATTGACCAACATATAGCAATAGTAATGAGGTGCCATGCATGAGAGAATTTGTGCTTCGTGTTGTCAAAATACCATGTGGAAAAACATTCCGCAATAGATGCCGGCAGTGTGTGTATGTCAAAGGCTCTGGAAAAGTGAAGCCATGTCTGAGTAGCCTTTGGGCACTCAAAGAAGATATGGTAGGTGGTCTCTGTGTGAAAATCACATTCGCTACAAGCTGTATCTCCATTCCAACCTTTGGAATGAAGTCTGTCTCTGGAGTTGAGCTTCTCCCCACTCAACATCCAGATAAATATCTTGCATTTGAGGGGCGCGCAGTTACTCCAGCATGCTCGATAGAAGGGAGAAAGTAAGCCAGAGGTGATGTAGAAGCGGTAGGCTGACTTGACTGAGAAGCACCCAGAGAAGTCGTGGTTCCATATGGCTCTGTCAGGTTGAAGAGTAGATGGCTGGAGAGAAGAGATGTTTTGAAGCAACTGACGCTTTTCAGCTAGGATAATACTGTTGGAAGATGTATGAAGACTTGGTCGCCAAGTCCATTGCCCCTGATGAAAGCATCCTTGTGATCTTAGGGAGGCTGCCTTGTTCCAAGCGGCATCATAAAGGTTAGGGTATAGAGTAGCAATGCAGCTTTTGTTGATCCACTTCGATGTCCAGAATTTGAGGAGAGCCCCGTCCCCAAGTTCCCATGAGACCCCTTGATCAAATTGCTCTTTGAGCTTGCATAAGTTTTTCCAAAAATCAAAAGAGTTGGCCGAACATATAAAGCTGTTGCTGTCACTTTGAAAGTATAGAGATTTTAAAGTTTGCGTGCAAAGGGAGTTATCAGTGTATATCTTCCACCACCATTTCATCAAGAGTGCATGGTTGAAGAGCTGAAGGTCAAGCACCCCAAGCCCTCCTTGCTGTTTTGGTTGACAGATACGCTTCCAACTAGTGCAAGAGATCCCCGATACTTGCTTGTCGCCACCAACCCAGAAGAATCGACTTCTCATTTGGTCTATGCGATTAATTACCCATCGCGGCAACATAAAAAAGGATGCAAAGTAGGTTGGAAGTGCGCTGAGCACTGAGTTAATCAGGATGAGTCTTCCCCCACGTGAAAGCATTTTGCCTTTCCATGTTGAGAGCCTGCGCTCAATTTTGAGCAATAAGGGCTGCCAGTCTCTCTTCTTAAGCCTGCCTTTCGCAAGAGGCATTCCTAGGTATTTGGTTGGCAAAGTGTCTTGCTTACAGCCAAGGATGTGAGAAAAGGCGTGGAGCTTAGCTTGAGAGCGCCCAAAATAGGTGATGGATGTTTTAGACAAGTTGATATGAAGTCCCGAGACATTTGCAAACAGATGCAAAAGAATCTTCAGATGCAACACTTCCTGTTCATTTCCTTTGCAGAATAGCAAAGTATCATCTGCAAATTGTAATATAGAGAGGTCTGCAAGGGAACCTCTAAGGTCTAATCTGGAGAAGGTGTCATTGTTCCTGCCGACTAGAAGCATTTACGCAAGGACATCCACAGCAAGGATAAAAAGCATCGGAGAGAGAGGGTCTCCTTGCTTAAGTCCCCTCTTGGAGCTTATAGTCTTCCCCCCAACTCCATTGACTAAGATGTTAGACTTGGTGGAGTGCAGCATTGCCTTTATCCACGAGCACCAACGTGGCCCGAACCCTCTAGCAATTAGCAGCTGATCCAAGAAGTCCCAATTTAGCATGTCGAAGGCTTTGCGAAAATCAATCTTTAACATAATAGTGTCTGATTTCTTTGAGCAGCATAGATTGATGGCTTCATGTGCGACTAGAAAGCAGTCTACTGTAGATTTGCCCCTGAGAAAAGCACTTTGGGATGAGGAAACAAGAGAGTGAAGGAGTGGGCTCAGTCGATTGGCAAGGATCTTAGTGAAGATCTTCATCGAACAGTTTAACAGACTGATTGGACGGAAATCTGACACAGTGGAGGCTCCATCACACTTGGGGATGAGCACAATGGTTGAATAGTTTAACCTGTCCAACGAGGCTTCACCATGCTGAATGGCTAAGAGCATGTTGCAAAGATCGTCCTGGATAGTATCCCAATGTTGCTGATAGAAATACATAGGGAAGCCATCGGGGCCCGGTGCCTTATCCCCATTCATGTCAAAAATAGCCTTCTTGATTTCCTCTCTGCTGAAGTCAGCATCTAGAGCAGAAAGGTCCACATTAGTGGAAGGATACAGCGTCGACCACTCGATTCTGAAGTCAGGGTCGGTGTTGGAACCACAAATTTCCTGAAAATGTGCGTCAAAGCAGGATCGGATGGCCGATTGATCTATGATCAGTTCTCCATCTTGGAGCAGTGAGAAGATGAAGTTCCTCCGCCGTCGCCCATTAGCCATTGAGTGGAAGAACTTGGTATTGGCATCCCCCTCTTTGAGCCAAGTGATACGTGAACGCTGTCTCCAATATATAGTCTCAGCTTGAATGAGTTTGTGGTATTCCGAACGAGCAGAGTTGAGCTCAACTTCTTGGGTAGTGTTGAGGGGTTGTGAATCAGCAATCACATCCAGGTTATGGATAGTTTGTAGTAGAGAGTCTTTGCGCTTAGGAATATGGCCAAAGACCTCGTATCTCCACCGTTTTAATCTCCTCTTAAGGAGGTTAAGTTTGTTTGCAAGAATGTCTACTTTGGAACCTGTACAAACAAAGCTATTCCACCAGTGCATAACATTGTGATTGAAATCATCATGAGATGCCCAGGCCTTTTCAAATTTAAAATAATGAACTTTGTGCTGCATCGCCTGAGAGTCTAGAATTAGAGGACAATGGTCCGAAGCGATACGGGGCAGGGAATGTTGGATGCATGAGGGGAATACTTGATCAAACTGACTAGTGATAAGAAATCTGTCTAGTCTTGCACAAGAAGCATTTTGGCGAAGGTTGGACCATGTAAACTTCCTCCCTGCAAGTGGCAAATCAATAAGCTGCAGTTGTTGTATCCAACATCGGAAGTGCTTCATGTCTCTGCTAGAGCCAGAGCCTCGGTTTCGTTCCTGGTTGGATATGGTCACGTTAAAATCTCCACATATAACCCATGTATCACTGAGAAGCTTACTCCGCTGTATTATTTCATGGAAACATAGTTCCCTATCATCAAGCTCAAAGGGAGAGTAAACTGAGGTAAGTGACCATTGAACTCCTGAAGCCTTGGTGCGGAAGGAGACGGAGATAGAAAAGATGTCAACGGCACAATAAGTGCATTCAAAAAGATTGTCATTCCATCCAATAAGAATGCCCCCACGGCTATCAATCGCATCGAGGGATCTCGAGGAATTAATATAATTGCCTCCAACTGAGGACAGCTTTCTAGGGGTAGGAGCAGAGAGTTTGGTCTCTTGGAGGCATACCACATCTATCTTAGCATTTCGCAGACCGTCTTTAACTAAGGCACACTTATAGGGGTTGCCTAAACCTCTAACATTCCAGCTTCCTATCTTCATTGAAAGTGATAATGCACAGCAAAAAGCACGATAAAATCATAAACATGCATCAGCCTCAAGCTCTAGTTGAGATGTTGCTGTTGATCATGGTGATCAATAGCAATCTCTGCAACTTGCTTGAGTTTGGTGAGCGAATGTGGCCCTGCAGCCGCCACTCCCACCGATTCCGCAACTTCAAGAAGATCATCATTCGAGAGCAAAGCGAAAGGGTTTTGACAGACTGAATTAAAAGAGTTCTTCGAAGAGGATGTACCTGACGCTTTGCGGAGGGACGCACTCTTAGCGGAGGCGCGCAGGTGCTGAATGAAAGGCCTGGTGGTTGGCAGCCTAGTAGCCGAGCGGATACGTTTTCGACGCTTACTAGTGCCTTCATCAAAGCCAGGAGGAACAGAATCTGTGGAGGAGGTGGCGGCTTGGCGCCGAGGAATGAGCGACCTGGTACGGAAGGTAGAGGTTGCGGCACCAACTGCTCTGGAACTGAAGTGTAACGGCTGAGTACTCTCGGACTTGGAGTCATGCTTCCCTACCGCCGCATCAATGGCGTGCTCAATTGCTGGCTTGATTTGATCAAAGAGAGACTGGGGGATACTAACAGGTTTGCCTTCCCAGGTCAAATAGCAGAGTTGCTCATCCGCAGCGATGTCATGAGAATTCACAGAGCTGTGGGGTCGAATCTGGGAGGCTTCTGATGGTATATTCAAGTTGTCTTTGGGTGAATCTGAGTTGATTACGATAATAGGTGGCGGAATTGTTGGCAAAGTTAGGACCACAGGAATCGCAGCATCCGGGACCACAGGAATCTCAGCATTTGGAATCTTAAGACTCGAATCAGCCATACCTGAGATATTTAAAAATTGTTTGCCAAATAAAGAAGGATTTGGTGGGGCCTGGAATTGCGCCGCCATATCCTGAACTGTATCAACTTCTTCCGTCATCTTAGCTTTCCCCTTGGGGTCTCCAATCACACCCTGATTAGGCAGCGAGATTTGCGGCTGGGGTTGAACGGGATTGCTCACCGGCAGATCAGGATTGCGCACCGGCGGTGATTCTCTCCGGCGCCAGAAACTAGTGGAGGACCCCTGTTGTTCTGAAAAGGGCTTAGTCTTACCACTGACCACGTCTGCGGTAGGGATGGGACTGCCATAGATGAGGACAGGAACTTCATGTATCTGTAGTTCTTTGGTCCAAGGCACTTGGTAGTGGATCATCAAATTTTTGGGAATGTGGCCGACATCCTCTACTTCGATTAAGACCAGAGCTTGGTCCCTCATAGCGGCTGCCTTCATATCCCCGCTCAAAGTAATGAGCTTGCCAAAGGGGCGGATAATTTGCTCTACTGAAGTATGGTTCCACATGTGATACGGCAAGAGAGGGACGTTGATCCAGATGAAGCAAGGCTGAGGCTTCATCTTTGCCCCAAAGTCCATTGACCATGGTGAAAATGTCGCATTGAACCCTGAGAAGCTAAACATCCCTTCCGAGATAGCACGCCTTGCTTCTTCTTCCGAAGGGAACTGCACATGGAACACCCCCTCAGAAACTTTCTTTACAACCCACCACCCCCCTTGTCTTCTCCAGGCGAAGTTCAGGGCACTCTCCACCGTTGCAGCATCAGGCTTAGATCTAGGGTTAATGAGGTGGAGAAAGGCGCTTGCATGTAGCGCCGGGAGTGCGGCAGCGATCTCGGAGTTGTGGTGGAGTTCAACGGCCATGGAATCTCTCCTATTGAAGAGTGGGCAGTCTCTGACCCGGTGACCCACCTTTTTACAGTTGAAGCAATGTATGCCGATCTTCCGGCAGTCCACTGCATGATGACCCGTGTCGCCGCACCGCATGCATCTGACTTCCATCTTGTTCCGGCGATGATTTTGGTGTAGCTTCGAGGTAGGGGTGGAGCGGTAATGGTATGAGGAGTGGCGGTTTGGGAATGGTTTGGGTGGAATTTTTGGTAGAGAAGGGGAAGGGGCAGGGTGTAATGGCGTTGGCGTGGGATTCGAGGGGGGTAATGATGGGGGTAGCCGCCATGAGAACCTGAGCATAAGATCTGCTCTTGTTCCAAGGCGTCTATGCTATCTCCTCTCTTCTCTCTCTCTCCTCTCTCCATGATAATAGACCTCTATGACTGACACCCATATGCCTCAACTGTGAAATTTGTAAGACCTATTATTTATTACTGAAATTTAAATAGTGATTTTCCGTTTATATTATTAATTTAGTCTTTCAATGTAGATTTGATAAACTTAATGGGAGAGGCGTAGGGAATGGGTATTTTCTATGGATGTTGGTGGGCTATACAGTTGGTAGTCTCCTCGCCTCTTCTCTATTGTATGTTTTTACTTTAGATCGTCTTCTTTTTCTTTTCTTTTTTCCATCGTAATGAAGAACGTTCCAACATGATTTCTAAAGGCGTCTATTCTTGTTAATCTTTTATCCCCTTTTAAACATGTTATTCCCATTATTGCTCATCTTTCTAACTGTTTTGTTAGTGCGCTCTATATAGATAATTTTATACCAGGAACTCACGCAAATGATCTAATCTTTGTTTTAAAGTCATTAATGCCATGTTCATATTCGAATGGAGAAAGATGATTCATCTGCACGAGGCGCATTGCATGTTCATATTACTTTCCTAATTCTACTTCTAATTCCACACATGTTAGGGAAATGATGAACATATTATGCATTTAGGGTGAACGATGTTCCTTAATGACACTGTATAGATCCCAAACATAGTGTTGCTGCTAATTTCAGTGTGGGAGCAAACAGATGATTTGTTAATTCTTACGAAAAAAGTAAAAGCGAACCGTTGACTTCTTGCCGGTGCTTGACTGTTTCTCGCTGCTGTCATTGACCTGCAAAAAGTTAGAAACACCGGGATGGATCCTGGCGACGAACTCTCCGACACTCAAGTCAGTAGTCAGCAAGATTATGAAAGAGCGCTTTGGGGAAAAAATATTGATTACCAGTTTATGGTGGGGGGAGGGGTATTTATACTCGCCTTTTAGAGACAGTATGGAGATAATCATTTATCTCTATGTCCCGGTGTTTTTGGATAAAGAAGAGAGTTTAAATCGTTGCGTGATAAGAGGCGGTTTAAACTGCCTCTCATAGATAACCACGAATTTGAATTACTCTATAAATATCCTGGGCTGGTTTGTGACGGGCCGTCACCCATACCCAATAAGACAGATCCATTTTTTGGTTATTGGGCTTGAAAAAAGACCCAATCCCCATTTCGGATCCGTTTGTAGTGGAAATTACCGTTTTGCCCCTTAGGATTTCAAGATTCGTGCCCAATTTGGACGGTCCCGATTTAATCCTATTTTTAGCCATATCACACAGTATCATTCTCATACTATATTTTCCATTGCTACAGCAGTGTGAGGTGGAGGACGAAAACAATGCCCGTGTCTCTAGTTTATATTCTTTTAATTATTATTTTAACTGGCTTCTTAGTTATATAGTTGTATATAAACATAATGGCTTCCTATGTTACTATGTAGGTGTTATATTTATGTTAGGCACCTATTCACAATTGAAGAAGATTTTCAAAATATTTGAAATCTAAGAACTGATCTGTGAACTGAGTAGCCTTCTCCCTTTCAGGTTTTAGGATTGACATATCTGTCTTTGTATCTGATGGGTGGAAAAGGCCAACCTGCTTTACTGTACCCGGTTCCTTGTACCTTGGGTAATTTACATCACCTTGCCTTTTTCTAGTTAAAATCAACTGGTTTCTCTCTACATGAAATTTATACCATGTACTGATTTTTTTGTTTCTGGCTTAATGCTCAGGTCTTATAGCTATAATGGGTTGGGTGAGGAAAAAAATTGGCGAGCTATGGAGTTATGGAAAAGCCCAATGAAGTTACTCTGGGAAAACCTTAGTTCATTTATTCATTAACTACTAAAGATTTTTGGAGAAAATTTCAGACAGAAAAGCCACCAAAAGCCTGACCTTTTATGTTGTTCAAACTAACTCGTGGAAGAAGAACAAGGAAGCTCACCGTTGAAAATACATTGCCAAGGAGGTTGTCTTATCTGTTTATGAAGTGTATACGCAACAATCACCCTAAACCCATGTTAATATTTGTATAGGTTTAAGAGGGATATGATAATTGAAATCCAATTTTGATAATCATTAAGATTTTTTGCTTCCAACAAATTTGTAGGTACTGATTGTGGGGCTCATTCAATTCCCCTTCCGATAATGGAAATGTTAGAATAAATAATTCACCTTCCTGTAGGATTCAGGAAGAGAAGTTCCTCCTCGCGTAAGCTCTTCTTTCTGTGCTGATCTCTCTACAGATACTGAAGGTGTTTGGTGTGAAGTACATTTCTTATCTTCATGAAAAGCCAATCTAATCTTTATAATTTAGTTCATCAAACTAATACATATTGAAGCTGGGGCTTATAGCCTTATACACATTGAGAAACGTATCCTCAATTCTAACAGGGGTGTATTGGATTGGAATTTGAAAAGAATTTAAAAGAACTGAGAATCCCAGTATTTAAAGGATTTATGAGGAATTCACCTAAAACTTTGACTGGGATTTATAAGGATTTTAAAATAGTTTGATGGAATTCTTATTATGAATTTGATGGAATTTGAAGGAATTCGATGAAAATAAACTTTATAATTAGTTCATTATCCCTTATGAAAAGAAGGCGGTTCTGACGGTAACTTCTTCATCCTATCGCGCTTTTTAAAGGCAACGATTTCAAACTGAAAGTTAATTTTTTGGTTCATGGATGGAACAGGAGTTTTTCTTGGAGCTTGAAAATAGAAAAGAGGAACGGGGGATCTCAGACATACAAATCAGACTCACTACACTTGAGGAGGTGTTTATGAACATTGTAGAAAGCAGAGATGGAAGAGAATGAGAATGCTCCTGTTGCTGCTGTTCCTGATCAAGGCCAGTGATTGGCTCTTAAATCATCTCGATCTGCGGAAATCCGAGAGGTCTCTTACCCTCGAGGTTTGCTAGGAACAGGATGGTACATAACCAGGTCATTCTCCGGAGACTCGTGTTAGCTTCAACTGTTCAATTTGCACAGAATTCATTCTGCACCTGGTGTCTTTGTGATTGATCCTCGGAATTCATTCTGCACCTGGTGTCTTTGTGATTGATCCTCGTCGAATTGTAATGTAGGCAGGTCACTGACTAGTAGTTCAGACAGTTCAGATTTTTGCTTCTTTTTTTTTCTTTTTTTCCGGTAGAATATATGCGCATTCCGCACCTTGTAAAGTTTCAGATTTTCGCTTTTAAAGAAAATTAGGTATTTGTAGGCACTTCGAGGTTAAATTTGTGTACTTTTCTTGCTTATTGTTGTTGTATTAAGAAATGATCAGAGAATTAGGAAGCTGCAAATTTGTAGCATTTAAAGTTGTAAAATGTAAATATTTTTGTTCTTTACCTGTTGCATGTATTCTAAAGTTGTTTACAGAAGAATAAGCAGGTATTAGGTAGCTTTGATTGCCAATAACATTCATTTATCTTCATGTGGAAATAAATCATTGTTAGCAGGTAACCAGGAAGCCTTCCGACAGAGGCTTGCTATTGGATTTCCAATGCTGCTTTCTGTTCTACATTATGTAGCAGATATACCTCTTCACCCTGTTCAATCTCAGGTGTTACAACTTGTTTGGAATTGCATCTCTGACTTTCCAGGAGTCATGTCAATGGCTCAAACAGAAGAAATAGCTCTCATTTTGACAAATTTTTTTAGAAGACATATCAGTGGGGAACTGAGCATGCATTCCGAAACTTTGATCTTGCCTTCCATTTATATATTAAAAAAAGTTCAAAATAAATTCATAATACAAATACATATTTGGAAGAAAAGTAAGCCCCTCGCCCAAAAGTGCCGTCTTTTACACTGTACAGTTACAATCTAATGAACAAGGAGATGGAACTCATACAAAGATAAGGAAGGAGGAGAGTCGTTACAAGTACTAATAAACATGACGTTCATAAGCTATAACCAAAGAAAGACTAAATAATCTAACTAGATAAACGCAGACAACAAAATAGGTGTTTGCCATATGCACTGCTTTTCCTCGGTGACAAGGTTGTGAAGATTCGCTTGCAGAACGGACTGGTTCGGAGAATCACAGAATGAGGGCGGATGGCAGCAACAAGTGCATTATATGAAGCACCCTGCAATAAGAACCAAATTCTTGACATATATTCATCATGGTTAACATAGGAATGGAAAAGAAGGTAAGAAATTGCAACATATTTCAAACACATTGAAATGATATGTTTTACTATTATTATTTTCTTCTTAATGTAAAAAGTGTTGCCATTACTGAAGCATGAACATGGATATGGGGTATAGACACACACAACACTGATAAGGTGATGGACATGGATATGGGGTATAGACACACACACCACTGATAAGGTGACATTGACCGTATATAAGTGATGACAGGGCAACATAGAACATTACATACAGACGTATATAACTACGTATCACATGCACACATATACAAAGTACAACTATACTAATGCAAACACACATTGATGTGGATCTGAAAATGGTAAGCAAATTTATAATTGTACAATAACATATATTGTTAATATATGCACTAGAAATTAGACAGACATACATTTTATCAAATTCTTTTAAAAATATGACTGCTACTTCAACTTCTCATTATTTATTATACTAGAGATAGATACCGTAATTCTCTCATTATTAGGTAACACTTTTAAACTAGCCAAATTTATCTATGTTGCTAAGTTATATCAGCCTTGTAAATATAACCCAAATATACCAATTAAGGACATTTGAGTTTCTTATGAATATGATGAAGAGATTTAGAATTGCAGGCGATTTGTTTTTTTTTTTTTTATCGTAAAAGGTTGGCAATTGCAGGCGATTTGTTAAATATCAAAAGATATATAACAAATCTAAGTGTGAAAAGTGTCAAAGTGTCCTTAATTAAAAATATATTATCATATTTTTTAACACCTGTCATAAGTGACAAACACATGTTTGGGGAGTGTCCATGAAATGTCAGTGTCCGAAATGTCCATAAATGTACAAGTTGAAGATAGAATTCTTCATACCACATAGGATGCCATCACTTTGCAATTCAAAAGACTACTGTTAATGGGCTGAATGATCTCGAAACTCAGCTCAAATCTCATTAGGACACAGATCAATAACCGAATTGAGTTGAGCTTGAACTCTAGGCTCACTGAAATGAATAAACAAGCTTGAAAATTGCTTGCAATCAAGATGCACTATTAATAGATCTTATAGGTTCCATTAGGATAGATATTGAACTTGCCTTGTCAAAAGTTTCAGGTAGATGAGTTCATCTATTTAAGATATGATAAATGGAATTAGTTTCAAGTTGCCTTCAGCACATCAATATTGTTCCTACTTCCTAGTCCATCCAGTATAATAATATTAAATATACTATTTCAACCTGTAGATTGTATCTATTTCAATCTACGAAGACAACAAACTAGCAAAGAGCATCATTGAAACCTGCAGATTGTATCTATTTCGATGGCTTTAAAACCTGCAGATTGCATCATTGAAATCTGCAGATTGTATCTATTTCTATGGCTTAAAAAACAGATTGTATCTATTTCTATGGCTTAAAACCTGCAGATTGTATCTATTTCAACCTGCAGATTGTATCTATTTCAGATTGTATCTATTTCTATGGCTTAAAAAGCAGATTGTATCTATTTGCAGATTGTTTTTTTAAGAACAAAATTGACAATTACCCATAAAACTATTCAAAAAATCCAACAAAAATAAATTGTTCTTCAAAATTCGTGCAAAGCAACGAAAACCCATTACTAACCCACCAAATTCCCAGAAGTGAGTAATGGCAGGAAACAGCAACGGCGAAGTGGTGGGTCCGGCGATCGGAATCGACCTCGGAACAACGTACTCCTGTGTCGGAGTTTGGCAGAACGACCGCGTCGAGATCATCATCAATGACCAGGGCAACCGCACCACCCCTCCTGCGTTGCCTTCGCCGGCGATGACCGGCTCATCGGTGATGCGGCCAAGAACCAGGTCGCCGGAAACCCTACCAACACCGTCTTCGGTCGGTAACTCGGTTCTCGATATAAGTTCTTTGTTTTTTGGGTGTGAACACCCTAATAAGGGAGAATTTTTTTTAGGTTTTCAATGCGTCGGTCCTTGTAATTTTTAGGTTTTTGGTGACAATGACGAAAGATGGTGGTGTTGGGAAAAAATATACAAAATCTGTGGATGCAAAATCAAGCTAATAAAAAAATATACAAATAAATCAGTACCTTCACAAAAGAGATGGATGCAACTAGCCGTAGGAAGAAAGAACTGAAGAAGGGAAGAACGTCTACTTGAAAGTTTCTATGGAGATGGTGAGAATTGTAGAGGGTTCTGGTATTTATAGCTCACACCCTAGATTCCAACTAAATCCTGCAAATTCTCAATTCTACCAAAATCAATAATTTTTTGAATACACCGAGAATTAAATGGGGCCATTTAAAATCTCAATTGAATACACCGAGAATTAAATTGGGTCATTTAGAATCTCAATTGAATACACTGTGACTTTTATAAACTCCTTTAAAATCCTAATTGAATACACTAGGATTTTAACATTCTTTTAAATTCTTTTCAAATTCCAATCCAATACACCCCTGTAAATATGGGTACAATATAAGTGATTCCTTAAATAGCGTCTTTGGGCGGATGCTGATTAAGTTTATTCTCTGAAATGATATACAATGATTACAATGATAATAACTAAGTCTCTTATATATGCATATGTAGTAATACTCTTTATTAGAAGATTGGTTGAACCGAGCATTTAGTGATATAATTTTTCATGGTTGCATCAGACTGAATGAACACATTCATAGCCTCAACATGGGTCATTAAGAGATGACGTTTGTGTTAATATTGGGGGCGACGGTAATTGTGATTGCAATTGGAGGTGATACTGAACGGTGGACAAGCTAGGTGATGAGAGAAAGAGTTCTATTTTGACATAGTCAGGTCGGATTGGGTGAGTGATCGGGGTTTTTCTCGTGCCAGTGGGCTTAGAGGTGGCATTCGTGTTACTGTTGAGGACGACGACAAGTTGCGGTTGCAGTTGCAGTTGCGGTTGTGAGTGACAGTAGATGGTGGACAAGCTAGGTGATGAGAGAAATGACGCAATATTGACCTACTTAGGTCATATTGGAGGGATGCCTGAGGTTTCTCTCGTACCAATGGGCTTGGAAGTGTCGTTTGTGTTTCCGTTGGGGGCGACAATGTTAGGAAAACTGAGGATCTTGTTGAGTCTTCGACACAATCAACACAAACCACAAAGCAAAACTAGATCTCACCAATCACACAAAGCACACAAGAATTGTCCTGGTTGGGGCTTTCGCCTTAATCCGTGCGAGGAAGAACCAATATGTTATTTCAACTAGAGAAGATACAAGAATATTATAATTCTCACAACGACCCTCTCTCAAGCCTAACTGGAACTTGGTTGCTGCTTAAAGATTACCACTGAAGAGATAACCCTGTGTTGGGAGTCGTGCAGTTTGACTTGAAGACGAAGTTTGGCTTCTCACGAACCTCCAAGATCCGACCCAAATAATCCATCAGCGCCGCGGTCGATCGACCATACACAACAGTCGGTCGACTGTTCCCCTCTCGGGAACCCTGTACAGTCAGAGCAATCGACCAAACCCAAGTGCAATCGACCGCAACTCCACTTGTTTGCTTCTGCTGACTGCTTTCCTTCTTCTTCAATGCCTCGCTTCAGTCCAGCTCAACAGTTCATCATCTTCTTTATTGGACATGTGTATGCAAGCTGTACAAACCCAACAATCTCCACCTTGGATTGCATACTCATGAATCCATACTTGTGTGATTTGAAACTCTTCTAGACCTTTCTTCTCCGCTTTGTAAACAATATGTTTCTGTGGTTTCTTCTTCTAGTTGAACAAACCTCCACATATTTTCCTCCAGCTGTGTGCGTTCCTCAAGGGCATACCCCTGTAGATGTAATCATGGAGGTGCCCACCCTCCACACGAACTCCACCTACTTCAAGGCTCTCCCCACCTTCCAACGGTATTAGAACGTTGCAGTCTCGATTCAGTAATTCTAGTGACGACTTACTAGATGATGCTTTAGGAACAATGAGCTTCCATACACTTGGCAGAGTTTCCCTGCTCCCACAAAGATGGGTACCTTCCTTCATTGGGAACCTAAACAGCTTCCTCTTCTAATACATTTGATCTAGCAACGACGATCCCGAGTAGTCAGATTTGAGTCTCGCCTATAGACTCGCCGCACTTTTCTCCTAAAAAATATTACACTTGACTTCGTCCGCCAATTACAACCGAATTAAAGACCTTCAAACAAATCTCATCTCACTTCTCTGCTTCATGTCGGTTGGCTTCTTCTCTTCTAAGCCAAGGTGCAAGTCATTTTGAACCAAAACAACATACATGCCCACCTTCCATAGATTGAAGTTGATCTTACCGTCAAACTGCTTGATCTTCGTCTTTTGATCTGCCATCTTCTCTAAGGAACTCGAACAAACCCATGAACCTGGCTCTGATACCACTTGTTAAGAAAACTGATGATCTTGTTGAGTCTTCGACACAATCAACACAGACCACCAAGCAAAATTAGATCGCACCAATCATACAAAGCACACAAGAATTGTCTCGGTTGGGGCTTTCGCCTTAATTCGATGAAGGAAGAACCGAGATTTTATTTCAACTAGAGAAGATACAAGAATATTACAATTCTCACCACGACCCTCTCTCAAGCCTAACTGGAACTTGGTTGCTGCTTACAATGGAGAAACTTTCTCACCCTCTTATATGAAGTACTCTCTTCTTCAACGTCATTCATTAGTATCATATCGTTCTAGGAGCCATTTACATTGTATTTATAGATCTAGAGAAACCCTAGTTTGATACACTTGATACATTAACCATCCGATTACTACTGAAGAGATAACCCTGCATTGGGAGCCGTACGATCTGACTTGAAGACGAAGTTTGGCTTCTCACAAATCTCCAAGACCTGACCCAAATAACCCTTCAACTCCGCGATTGGTTGACCGTACATAACAGTCGGTCGACCGTTCCCCTCTCGGGAACTCTGTACAGTCAGAACGGTCGACCGACCCAAAGTACGGTCGACTGCAACTCCACCTATTTGCTTCTGCTGACTACTTTCCTTCTTCTTTGATGCCTCGCTTCGATCCATCTCAACGCTTCATCGTCTTCTTCGTCGGACATGTGTATGCAAGACATACAAACCCAACAGACGACAGCTATGGTTGTGGATGGCGGTGACAGTGGACGCTGGTCAAACTAGAGGATGAGAGTAAGGTCCTAATTTTGACATATTCAGGTCAGATTGGTGGGTGTCTGGGGTATCTCTCGTGTTATTGAGCTTGAATATAGCGTTTGTGTTCCTGTTGGGGGCGACTACAGTTGTGGTTGTGAGTGGCGGCAATGATGGACGAGGTACAAGCGAGGGGTGAGAGATAGGGCTCAATTTTGACCTATTAAGGTCAGACTGAGTTGGCGCGTGAGACTTACTTTGGCTGGGTCAGAGGACAAGTAGGATTATGTTTTGTTATATTATTTGATTGTTGGTTGTTATTATTTTTGGTAAGGAACTCTCTTGTTTGGGGTGAGTTCTTTTTTTTGTGGAGTATGAGTTCCATGACCCGGCATGTTTGGTTTCATGAACTTTATAATTTAACTTTTGGTTATATGTTTCGTTAAACTCATTTTAATGGAACGCGAGGGAATTCTGACCCACCGTTAACTATATAAAAAATAAATAAATAATAATAATAATAATAATAATAATAATAATAAATAAATATGCATTGAGATTTGTGTACTCTCTTTCGAGAATTCTTCCTACTAGTATAATGACGTGCGATGCACGTCTATAAAAAGTGCACGTGCTTGGGATTTTGGGCTTAGGTTTTTGTTGAGGTCGTGAGCTGAAATTTTTCCTGGGGGTGTTTGATAGTTACGGAGCTCATAGCGAAGACAGGTATTGACCCTCCTTAGATATACAAATTCTTCTATTTCACTGAATCAGTTCATTTGGAGGCCTTCAACTTGTTTGGTGAGATCTTCATTGGCATGTCTTAAGTTGCCTTAGAAATCATTTCAGTCTATGCAGAAGAGAAGAGGATTTTAACAGAATCATGCATGAAACAAAGGTTGGTGAATCAATTAAATTGGTATGTATTTAAAATTGTCAATAGAATTTATGCAATGTGAATGTTATGATTAACTTATGACTAGCTTATAACTAACTTATAACTAACTTATTCATGGCCAATACAACTTATATAATTAACTTGGGATTGGAATATGTATTACCAGAACTCCATTCTCCGCCAAAAAGTTATCCAACCTTACAGAGTGCAATTCCCATTCGACGTCTGTTGTGCAACTATGTATCAATTTTAATCTTAGAAATGATATCATATTTATGGGTATGTTTTCTGCCAATCTGGATGTGTAAATCAATTCGGAAATTGTTTTGATAGGGCTATAGTTCATATAAGATGCATGAAAATTGAGAAAAGTGCATTCAGAGCATCTATTCTCAGAAAACCGAAGTCCAGCTCACCTAAAAAAGATAGATGCTGCAGTTGAACTATAAGACTTTGTCTAAATTGTGAGGTACAAATGATTTTAAGGCTTGTTTACATATAGAGTTAGGATAAATGAAGGTTTTTTCAAGTGGAGGTAGACGTGGAGGTTTACCTTTTGTAGTTTGCATACCTTTAACTAAATATCCTACAGTCATAATTTAACTAAACTATATTTTACTTTTGTTTATAGCAACAAAATTGGAGTAAAGGAGAGAGAAAGAGAGAAAGTGCAAGTATGAAATAGATTAGGTCGTCTGGAGTTTACATACTTCCAAGTATCTCAACCTCCGGATTCAGTTAACTTGAGGTATTTCAACACCAAAAGAGTCCCATAGGCCAGAGCTAACATAACCATAGGTATTAAAATACTTCTACATACCTTCAGTTGTCCTACCTTACCTTTATATGAAAACAGAGATATATTGAAAGAATCATTAAGATTTATCTTAATAGGTTTTTGGTAAAGCATGAGCCTTTGATCAAATACATCAGTCATGCTAGTGAGTTCATTTACTTTAGCCTCACCTGCAGCCAATTTTACAGTTAGCTCCCTCTTCTCATGTTGAAGTTCCTTGCTCTTCCTCCTTAACTCTACAACCTCAACCTCCAAATCCTTCACAATCTCTCTCTCTAACTCTCCATCTTTCCTCACCGCCTCTTCTTCCTTTCCTTGAAGCAAAGCCACCTGCTGCTTTAATAATAGAAGCTACCCTTTAGTTTGCCCGGAATCAAGCTGAATCATTTAACATCAATTAAATCATAATAGTTAATTAACCCTAAAATTGAAGCCTGCCAAGCAAACAGATAATTAATTAATATATATACCTAAAGGTGCAATAAAAGAGTTAATGGATCTGCAGTAGATGTGCATCAATTAGTATCTTCATATATCATCACTAATCAACAAAACCCATGAACCAAATTACATAAACTAATTTCAGAGAACGTCAGGAGCCTACCAACACTCAACACAGAAATAGGATGCACAGTATGTTGTAAAGAGGGTACTGGCAACTCCTGCAGCCTGCTCGTGCAACCACCCGTCCGTGCAAATCAAACAGCTGAAATTTTTAATTCAAGGAATGAATTTAAGAGGATGAAATATGTATACAGAATTGAAAGAGAATACAAATCATGAATGGGTGCAAGTATATGTGTATATATATATATATATATATATATATATATATATATATAGATATACTCTTCGAAGGATTGGGAAGATAAGACCATATGCAAGCAATTCATGCAAACAAAAAGCATATCATAAATGTCTGTATATAATGCAAGCAGTTCATGCAAACAATAAGCATATCATAAATGAGAACCCAGAAATTTTTTTTAGAAATAGATTTTTCATATAAAGAAGTTATACTGAACCTGTTTGATGCAATATGTAATAGCAAGAACAGCCCATGATATCATTCAAAATCGAAAGTTGGTGAAAACCTTAATGTCAAAGTTTTTACCAATGCGAGGGTATAGCTCCATTCCCTGTGAATAAGACATGACAGATATATGAGCAACTCCAAAAGTTGTGTGCTAGTAGAAACTGACTCATTGATATCATTCTGGGTATACTTGCAATCTGACTCACTAATTATTAGTTATATTTTTTCCGTAATGTTTCATTTTTCGCATATGTAATTGTTCTTTACTGACATCCTCCTGAATCTTTAGTTCTTCTAATCAATTCAACCCACAAAAAATATAAGTCTTTTGAGTCTTTTTTTATTAATTTTCCTAACTCCACATGATTCAAAAAATCCTGGCCTACAGAACCTTTGTTGTTTAGCTTACTACACACTGAGCATGTGAAAGTTCTAAAGAATTTGGTTTGGGATTAATCTTCATACTCGGATTTGACTCGAACCCATCCTAATTGCCTTCCTCTCTTGGTTTCTCTCATTTTCTCAAAAATCTGAATTTATTAGAGTATACTTGCAAACAAATCTAATTTATTAGAGATTCCACACAATATACAAAATATAAGAGTATATTGACTGGATGTAAGTATTCCAAGGAACTTTTAAGTACTTATTTTTATTACATTAGATCCAAACTACCACACGTACAAATGAATCACCATACTCATAAACTAATAAAATCACCATAGCATTAAAGCATTAAAAGAAACACAGCTATAACAACAAAACAAACTGATTTGCATCTAATTTGATCTTGATAGGGTCTTAAGGTTTTGGCACCATTCCTTTGCTTGGAAGTCTGTAAATGCTAATATTGATTATTGTTATATATTAGTCTGCTTATTGTATTAAAATTTGGTCCAAGATTTTCTTTTATTTGAGGAAATAAATTTTGCACAACTTATCCAAAATCACAACTCAATTTGCACTAAAATTTGGTCCAAATCTGAAATATTCAAACCCTAACCTTATCAGGAATCGGAGCAGCGATGTCGATCTCAGCTCCGTGTGTCGCGATGGTGTGGCATAGCAGTGGCGCATTGTACTGGAGGCTTGGTGAAGTGACGGCGGGTGGCGGGGGGGGGGGGGGGGGGGGCTGGCGATACGAAGAGCAAAGTGGCGTTAGGCAGTGAAGAGCGGGTGAAGCGATGTTGGGTGGCGAAGGGCCGACGTGGTAGGGCGAAAGGACGATGGCTGCAGGGCTAAGCAATGGTGCGGAGATAAGGTAAGGCAGAGCGACCGCAAAGGAAGGGTGGAGCGAGGGCAGGGCAGAGCAACGGTGCGCGGGTTTTGAGGAAGAGGAAGAGGAACAGGCGGCCTATTTTTTTTTTTAGAGAGAGAGAAAGAGAAGGAGAAATACAAAGTTGTCGTTATTCGTGTTTTACATTGGTAATTTTCTAACGGAGAAGATGAGGGATTTTTTGATTTGATGTGCATGACACGGGGATATTTAGTGGATGTAGTTTGGCCGTATATTGCACAGGTTTGCTCAGTTACAAACTTAGGGTTTGTTTGTTTACAACCCCAACTCTCCCATTAAAATAGTAGAGATGAATGGTAAGTGAAACACATGGCGAAATAAAGCACAGTAGTCAAGAAAGCGAAGTACAAGGTGAAGGTAAAGAAAGAAGGCTCAAGCTATTAACGTATGGCAGGCCCAACTAACAAATCATGAAAAAAAAGTACCAACTCACATACACTTGTTATTCTCCAATCTATACTAGGATATCAGTATTTCCTTGTCGTAGGACTTAATGCTTGGTAAGAGCATATGAAGTCGTTTATTATCAAACTTGGTAAGAGCATATGTAGTCGTTTATTATCAAATTTGGCAATTGGCAAACGCTCTAATCATTATTGCCATAATTTGGTATTTTCAAAATTGTTTTACATGATTGCCATGGAGGAATGGGGTGGGGTGACGGGGAGGGAGGGGGAGTGGAGAAGGGTGGTTTCATCCCAATCAAATAAAATATTAAAATAGCAGACGAAATAATATGGTAATTGTCATTTGCGTTGCCAAATTTGACTGTGCACTGTTCCTGCATTTGTTAAAAAATGGCAAAATCAGAGTGTAGAGAATTTTTTGCCAAATTTTGTAAAAAGAATGGCAAAATTACCATGAATTGCAGATGCTCTAAGTCACTACTAATCTAGAGTTCGATTCTAGGTGACACAACACACTTATTAAAACCCCTATAATTAAACGTGGCTTAGTTTTTATTTTTTGAAATTAAACAATGACCAAGCCACAAAAGCTTAGAAATATACATATATATAATAGAGTTAAACACAGACAAAGTCTCAACAAAGCTTTCTATAGTGAAAACCACATGAGAAAGGAACCACGGAGTTGTACCTCAGATGGTAAATGTTTACTGAGATGGGTAATTGATGGCCTCTGGTATGAGACCAAGCTATGGCACAACCCTTTATTTAGAACAACAAAAAAGGTCCAGGAAATAAACAAACATCAAGAGGCTAGACCTTGAAACTATTGATAAAAATGAGAATACGAACAAAAGAAAAATTAGGGTTAGGGTTTAATATACATACTGCTTGAGATATGTTAGGGTTTAATATCCCTGCTGCTTGAGATATTATTCCTTGATTATTAGAATTGTAATCATATCAGGCACTACCACAACACCAGTATATATGGGATAAGACTGGATTTTGGGTACTGGGCTTTATGCCCACTCAATCCAGTCCAATAACTAACAGATAACACATGCAAACACGTGTTGCCCATACAATATTATACACAATAATATTCTATTTATATTGAAAATAAGCCTATATATCTAACAATCTTCTCCTATATTCTCAATATATTAGGGAATACCTGGTTATCTCATCAGTTCCACATGTTGTGGACTGGATCACAACAATTTTAAATAAACATTGAATCACAAGAGAATATAGTTCATAGACTAAATCAATTATAACTTGAATTGTTCAAATGAGACTAAACCAAAATAGTCAAATATTTAATACCATATCAAAAAGGAATAGTTCACAAAGAACAAAAAAAAAAAATTAAACTTCAAATAAATGAAAAGTTTTAAGCTCAATCCATGCATAGAGTCTTAAACTCAAATAGAAGTTCCTTCAAGCAATTGAAAAAATATTCTTACAAGTTCTTTTATGTCTACTCCATGTCTAGCAAATCATCGTTCTCAAAATCAAGGTTGATAGATTCATCTCCTTTGCCTTTGCTAGCATCTGTTTCTAAACATTGTAAATAAGAATTTCATGAGTCACTTGTAACGCCCCGAAATGTGTCTTGGAGACTTTTTCCTCCTTAAATTCATCTAGCAGGCGGTCCCATATCTCCTTCGCCATCTCATACTTCATGTACACATCTGATATGCTGTTCAGCAAGAATTTTCTACACAAGTCTTCATCTGTCACCCTAGTTGCATCATCCACATCCCCAACACAATCATCATAAGTTCTTTGACAAGTATAGAATATTTTCATAAACTTCATCTCGTAATGTACTTTCCTCTTCCAACTGTTAAATTCAGAATTGCTAAATCCCTCTAGTTTAGGAACCTCGTACGAATGATTGTGTTTTTCCATCACAAAGGAATAAATAATAAATTCCAGAAAACAGAGGGTTTATTCTGAATAATTATTACTCACGTAATTTCAGAGAAATAGGAGGGGTATTCTGTAAAACTTCTATAAAACAATAAAACAGAAATTTAATTAAATAAAACAGCAGAGATCTTAAAGTTTAGAATGAACAAAATCTTGATGAAGATCAAGATGTAGGTGGATTGTGGGTTGCGGGTCGGATATGAATCAACAGCACAGTGGTACTGACCTGAAGCTAGGGGCGAACACACAACAGCAAAACACAGCCAATGGGACTCCTTGTTGGCTGGATCTGATTCACACAGCAGCAGCAACAAGTGATCCTGTCCTCTTGGTAGAACACGGGACAACAAATCACAACCAATGGAAGACCTACACAGGTCAGATCTAGATCAGGAACTTCTCGATTTGATATCACAACAAAGATCTATGGAGAAAAGAGATGAGGCAGACGTACAGCGATAAGCGACGTTGAAGAAATCCCGACAAACGGTGTGTTTGACAATAACGACGATTGGATTCTGACAATCTCTCTCTTAGCCTCAAAATTAAAATAATATTATCTCAAGATTGTTGATAATAATGGGAATAACAACAAAAGAGAAATTAGGGTTAGGGTTTAATATCCCTATTGCTTTAGGTATTATACCATGATTATCAAAATTAGAATCATCTCAGGCACTACCAAAAGATTAGTATATGTGGGATAAGACTGGGTTTTGGGTATTGGGTTTTATGTCTACTATACCCGGTCTAATAACTAACAGATAACACGTGCGAACACGTATTTTTCCATGCAATATTATACACAATAATATTCTATTTATACTGAGAATATACCTATATATCCAAGAGAAACTACTATAATGCAAATAAAAGAAACTAGCATCACAATAATCACTCTGCCACAGGTGTTCTCCTCCAGTATGTGAATGACCTCCTAGTCCATCATGCAAAGCATCTTCCTAGCATTTGCAGTCCCTGCCCAAGAATAAATGGAAAAAAAGAAGATTATGTGAGCCATAAGAGAGAATGGTTTATCTTTATTGCTACGCGAAACTTATTATGTTCTAACTATAAACCCCACATCGTCTCCTTACAGATCTTAGAATGATACTTTTTTCACACTCGCAAATACCATTATCTGTATAAATTTTTGAAGGCCGCAATAAATATTGTCACAGATGCACTTCTTTTAAGGTCCTGGTATTCACCCTCCGTTTTCTAGCCCCCCCCCCCCCCATTTGGTTCTCTCCCACCGTAAGAAAATAGAAAATTTGGAGCGCGCACCCCATTGGTAACGCACCCCGTATAAAAGAAATTTTTCTTTATCGATTCTGTCATTCTTTCTGATCTCAAAATCCGTCTTCCCCAACCGTTGAACCCTCTTTTACTTCATTCGGTCACGAGCAGAAACTTAGAATTATCCCATTTTTTTGGGAAGTAACAACAACAACTCAAAAAAATGAAAACACCACATTCAGAAGGTAACAATAAAAATTCAAACAAAAACCATAGTCAACATTTAGACTCCATGTTATAATTTAGATATATAGAACCATAAAAAACAAACATAACTAGTCTTCTTTGTCGGATTCTAATAACAATAGTTCAATGACTTCCGTTTTGTCATCAAAACCACAGCTTTTGCCTTTGAAGATTCTCAGGAATGCCTCATTTCGAACCGTCATCAAATTCTCCCATCCAATGGCGCTGAGACGTGCAAATCTCTTCGAAAATGTTGTTGGTGGACCAATAGGAGGGTGCTCTTTCAGTTTTACAAAAACAAAGTGACCTTCTACTGGAACGTACATGATGCAAATCAAAGGCAATATAGGTTTCTTACCATAGCAGCTCACTGGTGGAATTGAATGTTGTGGCGTAAATGTAAAGCTGGTGTTATGTGTAGGGGTTGTGCTACTCTTGATCAAATATGATAACACCACACTATAGAAATTGGCAATAAGATATCCGCTGTCAGGCATTAACATCCAGTAATGCCTATTATGCTTGGTGAGAGATAAAAAATGGTCAGTGCACTTGCGAACAGAACTTACTGCATCATCCCCACCCTACATTCTCGAGTACAATTCTCTATGTTCGTCCAACTCCATAATACAATTAGTCCTGACTTCTTTCTAGCCCTCTTTGTCACACATGTTCAATCCTTTGGCAATTGCTCTAAAACCGCAATTTCCATCTCCAGGAATGTCATAAATATCATCAACAAAAGGCTCATACCCATCCGGAAAATACTGTGCGAAATACTCCATATTGGATCTTTTTTGCTTCTTTTTAGTAGGGATTTTGCAGCGCCCGACACCACTTCCTTGAGAGTAAGTTTGTCCCGGTGGAGCGGTGGGAATTTCTGGAATAGGTATCTCAAAACCGGATGGATCTCTCTTTGTGCTTAAATCTTCTTTGCCTTTGCTTTTTGCTGGACGACCCTTGCCTTTTGTCGGTTGAATAGGAGCAGTAAGCCATGTTGTTTGTCGACGATGCATCTCCCTAAGCTGATGCAAATAATATTTCTTTTGGTCAGAACTTGCCTCTTTCCATATAGCCACCCAAGAAACATATTCCTCATGAAACTCGAGGTCGTCAACTTCAACTCTACGAGGTTGAACACTTAATTTACTCCAGAACGGATGTAAGTCACACAAGTCCAAGCTTCGATTCTCAAGAGAAATTCTACCCAATTTACAAGCACATGGCAATCCATGAGTTGCATTCAATGTGCAACCACATTTTCCCGAATCAATAGAACCAGTCATCCACCTTTGATACTCCTTATTCAATATTTTCAAGAAAACGGTTGAAGTATACCCTCTAATACCCCGGAACAAATGGATATTGTGCTCATGGATGTGGTTGTTTAAACTCAAAGTGAAAGACTTCCGAATTTCTGACATTTGTATACCGAGAGAGTTATTGATCAGCTGGTACATAGACAAAAATTGTGTCTTCTTGATTTTAACAACAAGTCCTTCAAATTAGCATGGGCACCCTCAACTCTATTAGAGCTAGTGTTTCCGAGATGAAAAACACTATTGGTCCACACTACAACAAATTTCTGCTTATATTCCAACCATGTAAGAGCGTATTCATATAAAGCGGGCCACTCAATGAATTCTTGCTGAAGTAAGTACAAGTTGGACTCATACTCTTCCTCGGTTGAGGAGTAAACAACAATATCCCACATATACTTCCACTTCTTCTTTCGCGAGCCTTCTCCTTCCTCCCCATCATTTTTATTGTCTTCCTTTTCTTTTGGAAGTTCCCTTCTTCTCAATTCCACATTGAATATGCCACCTACAAAGGAGATGAGACGTCTCTGGGAATACAAGATTTATCGCGTTCATCAAGGCAATATCTCTATTAGTAATAAAGGTCAATGGCACTTGGTCATCAAACAACAAGTCCTTGAAATGCTCTAAAGCCCATCGAAAATTGTCCATTGTCTCGTGCTCCATGAAACAATAACATACTGAGAATGTCATCATTGTCGAGGTAATCCCTACAATCTCAAATAATGGCCAATTGTGAACATTAGTCTTGTACGTGCAATCCATTATAAAGATATATGGGAAGCACTTCGCAAGAGATATAGAATCCAAGTGGGCAAAGAAGAAATCCGTGATGACATCTATCTCAAAATCATGCCTATCAGACATCACAAACCCAGTTTCATTCGCTAACATCATTAATTGTTGAAATTTGGTTCTATCTTCCTTCTCTTCCTTGTTTATCTTCTTCTTCAGATTGTAAAATGTTTGCAACGACGACAAATTATCTGGATTTCTCTCTTTTAGAATGGTCAAAGCAGCTTTCGGTTTGACTCCCCCTTTGCTAAGATCCTTAAAGTATTCTTTCTCTGCAGGAGTTAACCTCTCATGGTAAGCATGGCCCTCGATGTACGGGGAGAGAGGGTGATTGTGTCTACCACAAAGAACAACCTCAATGATCCAGTAGTCATCGCCTGTTGGATGTCTAATTGCCTTGATCGAAAATGGACAACCACACTTCTTAGTACCCACCTCTCTCTTTTTATCCGGTTCCACGATTTTAGCCTTCTTAGATGGTTTATAGGTTCCACTTCTTTCACAACCAAACAAAATTCTTGGATTCCTCCCTTTAAAATCAGATTTGTTGACAACCACCACCATATTGTGCCTCCTCCCAATATCTTTGAGCCAATCTTTTAACTTGTCTAGAGATTCAAACACCTACATCAAACAATACAAACACAATGAGTAAGAAATTTACACTAGATAGTAATTCAAATGATAATAAAAGAGCATTAAAAAAAATTTCCTTACAGTGTCGGTTTTAAAATACGGTATCCAATCGGTATCAACATTAGGAGTATCACCCGCGACTATTGTCTTACTCTGGAATGTTTCAAAAGGTGGTACTATAGGTTCAACGTGCAAAGAACCCCAATCAACCTATTCTTACAACAAACTATCAATCACACAAAATACAAACATTATATGCTTCCAATACAAAGACACAATAACATAATATCAAATAAGAAATTGCATAATTCTTGTCATACAGACAATTTATTTTAAAACAAAAATCGATATAATACAATTATAAATATCAAACAAGAAAGAACATACATAATTCATGTGATGTCCATCTCATAAAACCCTAAAAAAGATTGCATTTTTAAGTGGATAATCATCACTGACTAAGATTTAACAAATTTCATTTAATCTACGTTAGGGTTTTAACAAACCCTAAAAAATTTAACTGTTGATTAGAATCATAAATCTTAAAAAAATGAATTTTTAACATACTGTAGCTTGTGAGTTGCCAAAACCCTGATGTTCATTGACTTCAAGTGACTCAAAATCCATTTGATTAGATTCTTCTTGAATTCTCATTGCCTCTTCTTCTTCCAGTTCTTCCATTCGAGAGTTGCATGAAGATGAAAAGTCCAAGTGATTTGAAAAAACAATAGGGGGGAGAAAGATGAAAAAAAATTGGGGTGGATGGATGGGAATTGTTAGGTTTGGATGGGGGGAGCGGAACCAAGAAACTGGGAGGGAAGGTGGGGTGAGCAAACAGTTTACCCCCCCACAACTTTAAAATGATATGTCTGGGAATTTTAATTTATAAAGGGCAACTTAAGAATGAGGGGTAAGCTAGAAAACGGGGGGTGAATACCAGGACTCTCTTTTAATTAGCAGTCCATTAAGGGAACAATACAACATAACACCAATGGGATTCCATAGTAAGTGGATTTGAATGTTTCTATGATATATATTTATAGTTTAATTTAGATTAAGATGTTGGGTTTATGTCAAGAGAAGAGAAGACGGGTGAAGCGATAAGAGGTTTGAAGCAACATTGGACAAAGAAGGGAAGAGCAATAGCAGATGACAGGAAAAGCAACACAGCAGGATAGTCGACTGGACACTAGGAGCGGTCAACTACTGTGGCTCTCTGGCTTGAGTCGAGTCATTGTAGTCGACTGCCCTTCAAGGCAATCAACTGCATCTGTGTTGCGATAACATATGGGTATCAGGTTTGGTAAATTATTCTCCAGGTTAGATTGTTCGACTCTTATCGTATAGTTATTTCTTCAGAATGCATCAGATGATTATTGTATCAAGATAACAAACTAGGGTTTCGCTAGATCTCTCTCTCTCTCTCTCTCTCTCTCTCTCTATATATATATATATATATATATATATATATATATATGGAAAGCTTCGGTTGTGCACTACCTCTAGTGCACACGGCGTGTGCACTAGGCCTTCGGGCGTTCATATCGACGATCCGAACTGTTCACATTGATTTACACATCTAAATTAGTCTAAATATGTAAAATCTAATCATTTGAAATTCATTTGTCCATCCATCATGTGATTATAAAAAACAATGATTTTCAGCCATACAATTTTGTAACACTTCAATGGATGGGTAAATGAATTTCAAATGATTTGATTTTACATATATATATATATATATATATATATATATATGACGCACACTTCAATGTAGATCAATGTGAACGGTTCGGATCGTCGATATGAAGGCTGGAAGGCCTAGTGCCGTGTGCCACTAGAGGAGTGCACAACCGAAGCTTTCCCTATATATATATATATATATATATATATATATATATATATATATATATATATATATACAGACACATACGGAAGTCTTCCGTTGTGCACCACCTAAGGTGCACACGGCATATGCACTCGGCCTTCCCGCCTTCGTATCGACGATCCGAACCGTTCACATTGATCTACACATCTAAATTAGTCTAAATATGTAAAATCAAATAATTTTAAAATTTATTTACCCAGCCATTGAAGTGTTACAAAATTGTATGGCTGAAAATCATTATTTTTTATAGTCACATGATGGATGGACAAATGAATTTCAAATGATTTGATTTTATATATTTAGACTAATTTAGATGTGTAGATCAATGTGAACGGTTCGGATCATCCATGTGCACTCCGTGCGTGTAAAAAGTTCACACGGAGTGCACACGAAGGGTAGTGCACAACGGAAGCCCCCCCCTATATATATATATATATATATATATATATATCATTTTAAAGACCTCGATGAAGGGTGCGTCAAAGAGCAAAGAGAGAGAGAGTACTTCATATGAGAGTTTGAGTGTTGTTTTCCATTGTAAACAACAAGTATCTTCTGATAAGGCTGGCAATGGGCTAGGCTTGGGCCGGACTTATACAAACCCGAGCCCGAGCCCGAAATTTTTTTAGGGTCTAAGCCCGGCCTGATTTTGGGTTGAGCTCCAAAATTCAGCCCAAGCCTGAGCCCGAATAAAAAAAAGCCCGAGCCCGGCCCGATTCCTTCAAAATATCAATTACATAATTTTTTTTAAAAATTTTTATAGAGAGTAATTACCATTCATCGCTTTACATATACTAAAATACATACAACTTAAGCTTTTTCATGTAAAATTCAATTTATTACATTAAAGATAATTACAAAGAATGTATATTAAGATTTACAATAATTGGATAGATCAACTTGAGAAGCTTCTCACTGAAAAAAAAAACGTGCATGCTTTGCTAATGCACACGCACCACTGGCACTAATGCAATCTCTACACATCGAGAACCAGGATCTTTACCAACATTTTCAGACTTCAACAAAATTACAGTTAGTGATGCATGTAAACAAAGAGAAAATTAATTGATTCTTTGGTGCCAATAAGATTGCTAAGTACACCATTAAGTTCCGCTGCAACATCATATGGAAGAGGCCCTGACAATCCCTTAAAAATCCTAGATGAATCATAGTCAGCACGTCCCTATCCCAAGAATGATTGTGAGTGTGGCGATTGTTGATGCTCATCAAAATAAGGTGGAAAAGAAGGCTGATGTATTTGAGGAGCTCCATTTGCACCCAAAGGAGGAGCATTAAGAACGGAACTATTTCACATGGGGCAATGAGCCGAAGGCATCACACGCATGGAGGAAGGAAAATATAAAGAGTAATGCTTTAGCCACTACCAATTTTACTACCATTTTCTTCACTATCTTAGGTGGCATACTTCTATTGGAGAGTTTTCCCACCTACTCTATCTTCCTCTATCTATTGGAATGTGCCAGTGAAGTGAAATGTAGTGAAATTGGTAGTGGACGCAGCATTACTCAAATATAAATAGGGAAAAGAGAAAGAGGGAATCAAAGGTTGGATTTGGTGTTGGGAAGAGAAAGGGGCAGCAGGCGTTGGACTTGGCCACTTGGGGTTGGGAAGAGAATGGGGAAAGCTGGCAGCATCAATGAACAGGCACGGATTTTAAGGAAAACTAATCAACCATAAATTCTATAATAAATAATAATGCATTATTAAATCGGATCGGGTTCGGGTTGGACCTATACAAACCCGAATCCGGCCCGAAAAATAATTTGGGCTCAACTATTGAGCCCGAATCCCGAAAATTTTGAAAAAACACAGGCCCGTATCCTAATAAAAACGGGTTGGATCTAATCGGGCTCGGGTCAATTGCCAGCTTTCTCTTTTGGTAAGACTTGAGAGATAGTAGGATTGTGGTGAGAGTAATTGTAATTCTTGTATCTTCTCTAGTTGAATAGTTTTCGGTTATTTCTCCTCTGGATTAAGCGTGGCCAAACTGGGACAAAGTTGTGTTCTTTGTAAGCTTGGTTGGATTTATTATTTGTTTGGTGGTTTGTTCGTAATGTTCGTATCGCAAAATTGAGCAGGAAATCCTGACATATGATTCTAACTAGCTAGCCAATAGCTTGACACACTTAGATGTTGGGTTGAACTAAGATTCGAGTAATGTAGTCTTCATGGTTGTCCCAGACTAAGTGTACACATCAATAACTTGTACATTGGTTGCAACACTCGAGCAAGATTGACTAATCTCATCAGGGGATGCATCGAGATTTGAGTACCCTCGACCAGGAATTCATCATTCACTTCTTTCCATAACTCTTCCATCATTTTCTGCATTTCCTTGCGTGCCTCTTCTATAGTGCTATTGTTCTCTTTCATATAGCACTGGATTTCTGTAGCAACGTGCACCCTTTTCGTTTCAAACTGCACGAGCAAGCAAGAATTTATTACACTAATGAGAAGTGCAAAAAAAAAAAAAAAAAAAAAAAAAAAAAAGTTTTGTAGTACCAGATTAAGTTTTCATTCTTAAACTTTTAAAGGAAAGGTGAAATTTTGAGGGTATGCCATCGTTTAATTTAACTTGCAAGAAAGTAATGGATATACTACATGTTAAAATGCCGGGGCATCTTGAACTCATCAATAAGAAAGGAACAAAAAGAAAAACCTAATGCAATATTGGCTCATTCCAACCAAAAGCACGGATGAAGTTAATTTTGATCCTTAATCTCTCTGGATAAAAGCTCAAGTAGCAATTAACTAGGAAACAGCAAGTATAATACTTTCCCAAATTCCCATCGAGTGCACATATTCTAATTGAGACATAGTGAGACTTATTCAGTACATTAATTTCATAAAATAGAAAAGAAGAGGAAGTATATTAATCTGACAATATGCATCATATAGCTAAGGAAACCAGATGGATTTCTTTTATGTAAAAATTAAAAGTAAAAAAGAACAGAAAAGCAAAAGGATTAAATAGTTACCCCTCTGCAAAAACATCATCATCCATAAGTCTGGCGATGATGGCTATATTTTCACCAATCTTCGGAAAACTAAGAATCCAATCAAATGCTTGTTTTGTACTATCTTCGCCCACCATATCAACAAAAGAAGTACAGGCCAAATTCATATGGCATCCTGACCAGACTGAGGCAAGCCTGCAAATGTTCTTTTAAAGGAAGAACACGCCCTGCATCTCTCCACTCTGCTTCAGCTAACCATCCTCTACAACTATATTTTATCTGTAATTTAAGTATATATTAATAAATAAAGGTAATTAATTTAATCATACTACAATTAATTAATAAATGTTTCTTTTGAAATGTTTAATGAGTAATGCTTGAGCCACTACCAATTTCACTCCATTTCTCTTCACTACCTTAGGTGGCACACTCGAATAGGTAGGAAACGATAGAGTAGGTGGGGGAACTCTCCAATAGGAGTATGCCACCTAAGGTAGTGAAGGTAATGGTAGTGAAATTGGTAGTGGCTAAAGCATTACTCATGTTTAATTAATACTAGCTACTTACTGCCTCTTTCATGTAAGGGACACGATATGATCAACCCTCAATCTCTAAATCATTCTCAATGTCCTTGACAGTGTCATACAAAACAGGATAATGGAGCCCTAGAAGTTCATTTAGTAGATCCACACCCTTTAAATCCCATCTGCAACATCAGATTTTACTTAATGATATAGTTATTACATGATCAGTAATAGTTATTTTCCTTAATGCTATAGTTATTCGAGCAGTAATTATTATCCATAATACATCGAAACTTACAGATATATACCTTTGCACTAATTCAGTGTGCCTTTTGAGCTCATCTGCAGTACCATAATTATCATAGAAGTCATCCATTACACTGAAATTCAGATAATCTTTGTCATTATCATTCTAGCCCTTTTGTAATGGGGTTCAAAGAAAACTCGAAGTGTCCAAAAGTAAACTTCCACCACTCAATCTCTCGTGAATGTCAACTTCTCTAGATGCCCATATTCTTTCCAACCTTTAGACCATCCACTATCGTTGGCCAAATATTCAAATTTTGCAAAATTTGACCCCACTATCATTGTCTATATACCCAAAATTTAAAAATAGAAAGTAACAGTACTCTTCCAAATATAGTCGGGGATTTGAGAATATGCAAATTATAGAAGATGGAACATCTCGTTCCGTTTGATTTTTTTTTTATACATTAATATAGACAAATGGAAGAAGTTATTCCGTCCTTGTGTTTTTATATACATATTATTTGAGAGATGGCAGATCAACTTTTTCATTTTTTTTATAAAATAATTACTAAATTTCCATTTAAAAATTCTCAAAACGCCATTCTCAACATTTTCAATTACTTTTTTTCTTTAGAAAATAAAATTTTTAAAAAAAAAGGATGAAAGAAGTTCTTCCGTCCATCCCTCAACTTTTTTCAATTATTTTGATAAAAAGTTACTAAAATGCCATCTAAAAAATTACTAAAAATGCAATTTTCAATTTTTTCAATTACTTTTTTTCTTTTATAATAAAATGTGCGGACAGACATTGGGAAAAAAAACACGACTGACAAAATAAGTTCTTTCGTTCGTCAAATTTTTAATTTTTTCTTCTAAATTTTGGCTTCAACGATTGTAGCCTCCCCCTCCAAAACCCATTTCTCATTTTCCAAATTTTGGGTATTTGACAAAATGATTGTGGAAGTTCTTATATATATTGTTGCTGCTAATTTCTGTGTGGGAGCAAACAAATATGTGAATTCTTTTACTAAAAACAATAAAGATCAAACCTTCGTTGTTCGCCGGTGTTGACCGCTGCAAACTGCACTTGGCTCTGGTATCTGATTGTTGGGGACAAATGTGATCACTCCCGTGGACCTGCAAAACTGGCTAAAACACCGGGGTTAGCCTCGACGACAAACCCTCCTACGCCGAAGTCAGAAAACTTATAAATATGGTGGGTTTGGAGAGCGGAATTTGTAACTGGTTTCTGAAGAGGTCTAGAGGTATATATAGTCGCTGAGGGGGGTCAGTTTCAATATATTGATCTATCTCTACTTTCCGTTGTTCTGATAAGGTTGGTTACTCTCTCCATGTGAAGCGATCGAATCAGAACTTTTCTCTTGATGAAGAGATAGAGTTTTCTGACTCTCTCTTATGTTTGGAGGGATAGAATCGGTTACCCCATAGATATGGGGGGTTTAGACTGGGTTCTTCAGATGAACTTGGACTCCTTTGCGTTAGGGCTGCTTTGGTAGCCCCTCATTGTGGGCCTGGTCAGGTTGATAGGCCTGAAAGTGGGACAACTTCTTATGTCTGGCATGTATATGGTGAAGTTTATCATGGTACCCCTGAGAGCTTTAAGATTCGTACCAGACTGCCAATTGCCACGACCTTGTCAAAGTCCTCCTATCCTAATTCAGCAACATGTACATACGTGCCTTTCGTTGTATTTTACCGATATCACAAGACCCCCATTCCTGAAGACTAAGTTTTACAGCCTTCGAGGAGCAGTTCGCCTGTTTAGTTTGGTTTACAGAACTTATCGAAGCTTTCGGAGACGTAGGATCCTTGCTCGGGGTTTAACAAAGTTGTTCTGACTTTGTAAAATATCCAGAATTATTCTAAGAACTTTCTGGATTTTTTGTGACTTTTCTGAATTTTAGTGTTTTTTTTTATTTTAATTAATTAATCAGAATTTATAATTAATTTCTAGAATTTAATATTAATTATTCTTAAATTATAATTACTTTTCAGAATTTTAAATAATTTTTTGAATTTATAATTATTTTTAGAATTTTTTAAATTATTTTTAAAAATTTTAAATAAAATTTCGGATTTTTAAATTATTTTGCTAAAATTTATAATTAACAGAAATAATTTAATTAAACAAATAATAGATGCATGGATTTTGGAGCGATCTGAACCATCGATCGCTTTTGATGGGAATCGGGAGGAGATCCGACAGTGTTGGAGCCCAAAGTAGCCCACCTCCCTGGACAACAAAAATGGCATCGAGGAGGTGGTGTCCTCGGCATGGCCCACTGTCAGTGAGATAGGGTCAGCATTGACTTGTCAACACCACGTCAGCGTTGCCGGTAACTGTTGAGACCATATTTTTTTCCCTTCTCTTTTCTCTCCTTGGAGCAGCTGCATTGTAACTAACTTTCTCAATGCTACAGAGGTCCGAGTGAGGCGCATGACCACTCGTTTTGAAAAGAACTCGAAGATCTACAACTTGTTAACATAATTTGTTTAAAGAACCGTCCGTTTTAAGGGTAAAAAATCGGCCCACAATGTCTCCATCTACGGAGAGTTAAGAAGAGGAGCTCTACAGTAGAACAAGCATTCCCAGTGCTACAGAGATCTGACTGGGGCATATAATCAGTCGTTTCGAAGAGGACTCAAAGGTTTACAAGTTCTATTCAGCGGTCGATTAAGGAATCAACATTCTTCAGGGTTAAAACATGCCCGCAATGTCTCTATCTTCGGGGAGTTGAGAAGAGGAGCTTCACCACAGATAAGCTACAAAGAGCAACTTCACCCCCTAGGAGCTTCAAAGAGGTGTTTTCTCCCTGAGGGGTGCTACGAAGAGGAGCTTTGCCCTGAGGGGAACTACGAAGAGGAGCTTCACCCCCGAAGAACTAAAACGAGGAGCTCTACGACCGGGGAGCAATGGAGAGAAGCTTCACTCCCGAAGAGTTGCAAGGAGGAACTTTACCACCGTAGAGCTACGAAGAGGAGCTTCAAACCCGATGAGCTATGAAGAAGTGCTCCGCATCTTGGGAGCTACGAAGAGGAGCTTCGCGAGCTTCGGCCCGAGGAGCTAAGAAGAGGAGCTGTGCCACGGGAGAGCGATGGAAAGGAGCTTCCCCCCCTCCCTCCCTCCCCGGGGTACGAAGAGGAGATTCAGCCTGAAGAGCTAAGAAGAGGAGTTTCGCCTTTGGGGGAGTTACTAAGAGGAGCTTCAGCACTAGTGAGCTACAAAGAGAAGCTACAAGATAGGGGAGCTACGAAGAGGAGCTTCGCTCTCAGGGAGCTACATAGAGGAGATTCACCACCGGGAAGCTACGAAAGAGGGGTTTTGCTCCTAGGGAGCTATGAAAAGAAGCTTCTCTCCCAAGGAGCTACGAAGAGGAGCATCCATGTCGGGGCGCTATGAAGAAGAGTTTTGCCAATGAAGAGGAACTTCGATCGCGATGGGCTAAGAAGAGGATCTCTACCACCGGGGAGCTTTGAAGAGAAGCTTTGCCTCCGAAGTGCTGTGAAGAGGAGTCTTGCCACTAAGGAGCTAAGAAGATGAGCTTCGACCCCGACGGACTAAGAAGAGGAGCTTCGGTGTGGAGGAGCTACTTGGAGGAGCTCTGTCGCGGGGAGCTTTGCGCCTGTACTGGAAGGTTAACAAAGATTTTCCCAAGTGTTTGTGTCCTTACTCTTGTTTCCTTCGCATTGCCGCCCACTAAGTTAAGTCAGGAGGTTTGAGGGAGCAACTCCAGGGAGTGATTTGGGCTTCAAGCCTATGGCTTGGAATTGCCAAGCTTTGGGAGCAGCTCTAGGGAAGAGCCGGACACTGAACTTGTTGCATGGAGTTGATGATCTTTGGGAGTAGCTCTAAGGATAGAGTGGAGTACTGAACTCATTACCGTGAGTTGATGAGTTGTTTGCCCCCAAGTCTTCTTCACATTGGATCAAAGTCTTTAATGTTTGCTGACGTTGTAGTGGCATCATCCTTCTTTTTATTAACAGGTTGTTGTTTATCCCGGGTAGGCCCTTGGGATGCTGAGCATACTCTGCCTTGCAACAAGTCGCGTGTGATAGAGTTGGAGCTCTCCCAGCTAAAAACGGTGTTGGTTGGAAGAGACTTGGAGTTCACCCGTCTAAGGAAGGCTCGTCTTGATGGTTCGAGATGTTCTGTGTATTAGGGGAAAATACTTTGAGAGGACGGATCCCAGGGGATGTCCGAAGCACGTGGTCGAGATCTTAAGCATGTCTTCTTGATGGAAGGCCCGATGCGTTCATGGTCATGAGGCCAGGTGTAACTACCATTTTCGTTCTTTTCCTTTTTTTCCCTCTTTTGTAATATTTTATTTTCAATTGAATAAAAATACTTTTTTTTCTTGATACTTTAATCAAATTTGTTCATGAAATTTTATCATTCTTCTTGTTGAGCCATTTTCTTGATGATCCTATTTTTAATTGATTGTGGGTATTAATATTGAACCCTACTGTCTCTGATTCCATCTCTTATTGAACCCAAAACCTAACTACAATTGATTCTTGACCCCAACCTGCTATTATTATATCCTAAACCATTAACCCAATATCCTAATAGCACCCTATAAATATAATCCTATTGCAAACCCCAAATTGCACAAACTGAAACCCTAATAGTCGTCTAATCTCTCTCCTCTCTGTTTCTCTCTCCCCAATCAACTTCCCACCCAAATCCCGACCACCCCTTACTGTTCATCTTCTCCGGCCCACCACCAGCGACCTATCTCGTCGCCACCTTCCGTCGATGCCAACGCCAGACCCTGTCGCCATCCCCGACGCTCTCTCTCTGTTTTCCCACCCAAAACAGAGCAGCAACTCGATGCCCTCTGCTCTGTTTCCTTGTGCCAATAGTCCGGCACAGCAGCGTCGCCAATCAACCTCTGCCCCCGTCACGCCGCTGCCTGCGACGCCGCCGACCACCAGCAACGTCAGACCCTTGGTCTCTACTGTTGATGCCATTGCTATCATTACTATTGCTTTCTATCTTGTTATTTTTGCTTTGCCTCTTTGTGCACATATATTGCACGTGTTAGTTCGTGTGTTCGTGGGTTCGTTGCTTCGGGATTCTCATCCCATTATTCTTGGTATTCAATTTCATCGTCCAAAAAGGAAAGTCACTTTCCTCTTGAATTGTTATTGAATCAAATTCAAGTTTTTATTGAAACTCTTGCAAGTAGATCCCATTGTTTATCGTATTATACATTATTCATCTCTTTCGTTGGGTATATTGAGGGTTTACACGAGCTAACCCCAATATTCTTGACTTCGTGCCTCTATTGACTCCGAAGATTGAATCTTTCATGTGTTCATCTAGAATTGATAATAGGATTACTCATGTAATTGTCACACAATTAATCTATTGTAGAAACAATTGCAAGGTTGTATGTTTGTTTGCTCGACTGATGTTTGGTTGATGATAAATTAATGTATGTATGTGTTCGTAATTTTATTGATCATGTTTTTATACCCATCATGCTGAATATGAAGTCTACCGACTATTTGAAGTGGAACCCATCATGTTTAATTAATTTATCTCATCAACAATAACGAAAAACCTGTATGTTGTTGCTTTCTGTGTTTTGTCTGCTATTTTCGACCCAGTAAATGACATTTAAATAAATAACTTTCTGAATAAGAGTTATAGTCCTATGTTTCTAGTTTCCATAACATCTTAAATTTCTAAATTCCGAGTTGTGTAACAAAAGTTATGCTCGTTTTACTACTGCTGTATTTTTATTTCCAGAATTTCAGATTCTTGCATGATTCGTGTTTAATCTTTTAAAAGGTTGATCTAACATTAAAACATTGCTCTGAAAATTTTCAGATTAATACTTAACATGTTTAGAAGTCTAATAAATATTTTTAATAAATTTATTATTGAGTTTTTGCTGATTCTAAAAATATAGTAACTTGATGTCAAAATTTTTCCTGAACATGAAATCTGTAAAGAATCATATGGTTAACCTAGCTACTGTTATTGGATTTTGAACTTTAAATATACATTGGATTCATTGGTAAGTCTAGTTTCTAGAATTTCTGAAAAATTCAGTTTTCGATTTCTGTGGCAACGGAAAATTCAGTTTTAGTACAGATGACTCTTGCTGACCAGAATTTTATATTCCATATTATAATTGCTAAATTATTCCTATATCATAGTATTACATGAATTGAATTGTATATATTGTATTGCATTGTCCTAATGAGTTATTGTCATTATTCTAATTGTCTTATCTAAGTTTATCATCCTATTGTTTTCCTATTATTACCATCATTCATCTTATGTCTCATATTTGCATATTGTATTTTTGCATTATTAAAATAATTAATAATTCGGGGTTTAAGGGATTGACTGTAGTAGTTGATGATATAGTGACTATACACGAAAGTGTGGGCTATATTTCCTAAAATATCGTGTGTTGGCTATTGTTATTGTTATCAGTTTATTGTTGGATTACTGACTACTGTATTCCAATTGATCGTGTATTGTTTTATTGTTATTGAGCCAACCAGTGTGCACCAATGCTGCAAAATAATATTATCGTGCCGTGTACATGATCTATAGATTCTTCCACTTAAGTCTAAACAAAATTGATTGTATGCATCGAACCTATACTATGGGATGCGGTAGGACATACATTAGTTAGGATTAAAATGAATAATAGATTTAAGAATTGACACAACATCGACATTGCATAGTGTACTTCATTTTCATATTGCTATCGAATGTTGTCTAAGTGTTATTGATATTGATCATTAAATATTGTTATCAAATATTGAATCATTTTTTACACTGTTGCATCGATTATTAACGATATTGATTATTTCTATTGTCCCATGTTATTAATTCCTATTGATCCATTGAATTCATTGCTACATCGTTGTTTCATTGTTCCTTGCTTTCTCTACTTGCTGTACATGAGTTGCTCTAAGGACAATTTTTCTCCTCTTTTTAGATGAAGTGTTTAGAGGTGATCATGAAGAATTACCTGCTGAAATTGGAGAACAAACATTCTGAAGATTTAATTCTTTCTAGTTGCTTATTATTTTATTGAACTTAATGTATTGAGATTTATTATTATTGTGATTGGATTTATTATTGTATTGGGCTTATGACCCAGATATTATTATTTGTTTCCAGACGTTGGATTATTGTATTTGGATATTTTATATTGCTTCATTCCAAGTATTGTTGTTCATGAGATTATTATTATTGCCTGCAAATTTGTTCTGTATTTATTATATTGTTGAGTTGATCAGATAAACAGCTTATGGGTGACATTAGTCATTCGCTGGGCCAATGTCATGTACTCGTATTCCGTATTTTTGAGAAGCGGGGCGTGACCCCAGGACTTGATATTCAGGGTTGGAACCCCTCTTGGGCAGCTCGGGCGGCTGAGGTGGCTCTTTGATGGTGAAGAAGTGTCATAAGCAGAATACGTTTCTAAGCCGAAGTGTCCCCCTTCTTAGTCGTCTTGGGTAATTTGAGTGGAGAGACCTGATGTATTTTGCTTTTAGGTTGGTGCCAGGAATAAGGAACTTGTCGTATACTCTCTATCTCGTAGTAGGAAATTGATATGAAACAAAGGTCTTCCAAGTGTATTTGTCTTGACTCCTGGCTTCTTCGTGTTGTGACTCATTATTTGGAGCAAGTCATGGGAGTAGCCCCACAGGAGGGCTGTGCTCCATGCTTGCTTGAGAAGTTAGCTGGTTGTAGGAGCAATTCGAGTAGCGTGTCAGACTCCAAACCTGCTTGCTAGTGAGTTGTGGAGCAATTACGGCAACGAGTTTGGACTCCGCACTTGCTGTTTGAGAGATAGTGAGTAGTTAGTGTAGCTCGGAACAGGAGCTGAGCGCCGAGCCCACTGTTGAGGATTGTTGAACCGCATGAGCAGCTCCAAGGGTAAGCTAGACCCTAGATTCAATACGTTTGAGTCAATTTTTGGGGATAGCCCTAGGAAAAAGCTAGTCTGCGAACTTGGTTGATGGGAAGTCAATAGGTTTCAGGCATAGTTCGAATGGTCATTTTGAGCCTCGAACCCGCATACTTGCAAGTTGTGAGGGAGATTTCGAGCCCTGATTGTGAACTCCGAACCAGTTGTTTAGTGAGTTAGCAAGTAGTAGGAGCGGTTAAAGTGACGAGTTGACCTTCGAACCCACTTGTTAGTGAGTTGTAGGAGTGGTTTCGAGCCATGAGTTTAGACTCTGTACCTGTTGTTTGAGAGTTATCACCAAGTTGTAGAAGCATTTCTGAATTGCGAGCCCTGCTCCCAGTGCAAGCTGCTAAAGCAACATCGAGCCAAGTGTTGGACTCCAAATTTGTTGTTTGAAAGTTTTAACAAGTTGTAGGAAAAATTTCAAATGGCAAGCTACTCCACACTTGCTTGTTCGCAAGCAACAAAAGCAGCGTCGAACTATGTGTTAGACTCCAAACTTGTTGTTTGATGGGGTTAACGGGTTGTAGGAGCAATTCCAAAAGTGAGCCCTGCTCTGCACTTGCTTGTTCGCAAGTGACTAAAGTGGCATCGAACCAAGTGTCGAACTCCAAACTTGTTATTTGTTCCTAGCGAGTTGTAGGAGCAGCCTTTAAGGGCAAGCTAGACTCCGAACATGCTGTTTAACGCATAGTAGATGTGACTAAAAGAAATAACTACGAGGGCAGTATAAAGATTTTTGTAAAAAATGCTAAGTTTTATTGAAATAAAAACTAAGTGACTGCCTTAAGGGTGGTTAGCCGTTATTACATGCTCTGGACGTATTGCAAGTGTCGGCCTTATTGGAAACTAAAAACATATTTCACTAAAAGGTGTTAGGCACCCTCGTGGTATTTCTTTCGATACTCGGTATTCTAGGTCCTTGATATCCACTTACCACTGGGTCTTCACGGAAGAGGGAGATCTCCTCGAGTCTGTCAACTGGCTCGGAAATGACTTGATTGTTCCCTTGGGGGTGCTCTAATGCTTCAAGTTGGTGGACCAAGCCCCCATTGTAGTTGTGTAGCACCTCCGAGCTGTCTGTTGGCTCCTTTTGGCTTCTTTTACCCCTACTTGCATGGGGAATTTCATTTTCATATGAAAATCTTAGGGCATGTCATGAAGTGCTGCTAAGGCGGGTCGGTTAAGGATGACGATATAGACGACCTTCACGTTAACGACCATGAAATTCATTATCTCGGTTTGGGTTGTTGGGGGTGTTTCTGCACTCACATCGAGGGTGATTAATCCTTTAATTTGGACTGGGACCCTAGAGAACCCGTGGAGAGTGTAATCGGTGGGCTTGGGATGGTCCCGAGAGAGCTTGAGGCCTTCGAAGACTTCAAGTAAGAGGATGTTGACAGAACTGTCGTTGTCCACTAGGATGCGACGTACCTCATGACTGACCATGTAGAGACTGATTACGAGTGCATCGTAGTGGGGTGTTCGAACGTCCTATAAATCCTTATCTGAGAATGTCATGGGATCCCTCATACTCTTGGCCTGGGGAAGTTATGCACGAAATTCACATTTCAAATAAAGGCTTTTCGGGAGGAGTTTGATTCTCCACCTATAGGCCCTCGGAGAACCGCTCCTAATTTCAAGTCTTGGGACTCGGAGGGCTTCTCTGCTCGCTCATTAGCCCCTCAGGGTGGTGGAGGGTCGGCCCTGTCTTTCCGGATGAACTTTGATAGGTGCCCTCACTGGATAAGCTCTTCGATTTCTTCCTTGAGAGTCCGACAATTATTTATGTCGTGGCCGTGATCTCTGTGAAAATGGTACCACTTATCTCTGTTCCTCCTCTTCCCCGGAGTGTTCATTCTGGGGGGAGCGTGGAGTATACCTTCTTTTTCCACCTCCATAAGGACTACCGATATGGTGGCGTTAAGAGGAGTGAACTTCTTGAAACGATGAGGAAGAGGGCGGCGCTGACCATTGCCCTCTTTCTGGAATTTCTAGGATCCTTCTTCATTTGCAATCTTCCATTTGTTCCCGGAGGAAGGCTTATATCGACTGGGGGGGGGGGGGTTGAGAGCCTTTTCATCTAGATATACTTCTTGCTCCTAAGGAGTTCCGAGAAGTCTCGAGGAGGCTTCATGGCAAGGGTCACCTTGAGGTCGGTGTTATTGGCATTGTATCTGAATATGGTGGCCGCTACTGCTTGATTGAGGGAGGTGATAGACCCAGATTTAGCTGTAAAGTGCCGGACAAAGCCTCTGAACTGTTTCCCTTCCCTTTGATTCAGTTCGGCGGCTGCTTACGAAGTTGTGCAGAAGACCTCCTCAAATTGGTTAAAGGAGAAGATAGAGCCTAGAAAGAGGTGGGAGTACCACTCCCGTGCTGACCCCTTCAAAGTGGTGGGAAACGTCTTGCAGAGGAGTGCGTCTGAGGCTGAGTGGATCTTCATATGGGTTTTGAAACTCTCAATATGATCAGCTGATTCAGATTCTCTGTTATAGGACTCGAAGTGAGACAGCTTGAAGGTCTCAGGGACATGGGCCTCCATAATTGACTTGGAGAAGGGAAGTCTGCTAGGGCGAAAGCTTCTGGCTTTGATGGTATTTCTCTCGATTTGTTATGTTGAGACGATCTCCCATCTCTCGGAGGCGGCAGAGAGCTAGATCTTCCCTTTGGTCAGATCTGGTCGACCTACGAGATTCTTTATCATGTATAGTGGTAAGGCGGTGACTGTTTGTTTTTCGGGCCCTAATTGGGGTGACGTTGAGGGCTTGGAGGGCATCTTCTTTAAAATCTTGGAATTCTGCCTTAGTGATGAGCACCCCTTATTCTCTGTTGATCCTGTGAACTTGTTGACTTGCTGTAGTTTGGCTTCTTCGCTCCTGAGAGGGAGAAGACCTTCTTCGTCCCCTAGGAGAGGGAGGTCTTCTTCGCCCCATGGAAGAGGGGGTTCTCGTGCACCTCTATCTTTGAGAAAAGGTTGTCTTTTTGCTCCCATGGTGTTCTAGATGGGGGACTTCGACATGGACTCACCTTTGTTCTGGCAAACTCGGAGGTCAGACCCTGTTGTCGGTTGATGATGACTTGATGAAGGTCTGACTGCGGTTAGGGCACTGTATCAGGCACTGCAGAGGGGGTTGAAGTACGGACATAACCCTTATTTTTAACCACTTGCTGCACAGCGTGCTGTTCGAGATGACGTCGGTGGGAGCCCCACAGTGCGGCTCTTTTGGAAGGAGGCTAAATCAGCTAGAAATGGGGATGTTCTGGTTGAGGTTGTCGATCTGGTTGAGGCTGTTGAAGGGCATCTTCCGTATGCGGAGTATGTGAAGGAAGAGGGCTGGCTCGTCGACTAGTAACTACTGCCTTCCCCTTCCCTTTTAGGGGCATGGCTGAGAAGGTGGTTTTTGACCGGCGAAGTTGGATCGGTGAACTTTTCTATTTTCCACAGACAACGTCAATCTGTTGCTACTAATTTCTATGTGGATAAGTGAATTCTTTTAATAAAAACAATAAAGATCAAACCTTCGCTGTTCGCCGGTGTTAACCGCCGCAAACTGCACTTGACTCTAATATCTGGTTGTTGGAGACTAATGAGATCGCTCCCGTGGACTTGCAAAACAGACTGAAACACCGGGGTTGGCCCTGGTGATAGATCCTCCGATGCCCAAGTCAGAAAACTCAGAGATCTGATGGGTTTTGAGAGCAAAATTTGCAACTACTTGATTTCTGAAGAGGTCTAGAGGTATATATAGTTGTTGAGGGGGCCAGTTTCGAGATATTGATATATCTCGACTTCTTTGTGTTCTGATAAGGTTGGTTACTCTCTCTCCATGTGAAGAGATCGAATCAGGACTCTTCTCTAAATGAAGAGATAGAGTTTTTCGACTCTCTTATGTATGGAAGGATAGAATCGGTAGCCCCTAGATGTAAGGTGTTTAAACTGAGTTCTTCAGATGAACCTGGACTCCTTTGCATTAGGGATGCTTTGGCAGCCCCTCATTGCAGGCCGGGTCGGGTTGATTGGCCTGGAACTCGCCCAACTTCTTTTGTCGGGTATCTGCTGAAATTTACCATTTTACCCCTAAGAGATTTAAGATTCATGCCCGATTTGAACGATCCAGATTTTGTTCTATTTTTACCCATATCATATATATATATATAACATATATATGCAAGTTGAAACAATGCTATATATATGTACAATGATATGATACTTGTGTTTTGCATAAAAGTATGTGATCAAGATGAATGACTAGTTGAAATTTTTTGATGGTAATGCCTACATGCATATCATCTTCAGCTATTCTCAATGAAGTAGTTGGAGAAGATGGAAGTTCAACTTTGCGAGTTCAAGAACCCCCTGATTCCTATTTTCTTGATCTTCTAATTCGTAGGCCTCAATGTAATTGCTAGCCTCGAGCCTCCTCATTCTCCTATGTAAGGAAGTTGACAAACTGAGAGAAATTTGTAATGAAAGTGATTGTCCCACATTGTTAAGATTAGTAAGAGCCTTTAAATGGTTCTTAGTGAAGTTTGCAGCATCAGCTAGTAGATGAGTGCTAAAATGTACAGCTTCATATACGCTTGATAACCCCCATAGATCCTTGCTCAAATTGGCCTTAAATAGTGTTAGGAATTTGACGCAACGGAGTGGAGCTTTATGTAACGCCCCGATTTCCATACACTAGGAAACCGTGACATAAGCCAGAATCTTTTCCTTCAATTAGCCACAATACACAGAAAAACAGAAAAATTTTAAAACTTTTTATTCAATACAAATGTATTACAAGTCCAAATTTTATAATACTACAATATATTACATCAGTGTTACAATAATGCCATAAAAGCCCAAGCGTTACAAACATTCAATAAAAATTACATTAGAGTACAATGAATAATATATAACACTTGGTACTTTCACTTGGATGCTTCTCAACATAAATAAATTACAATAGAAACAATGGTAACAACATATATTACAATTGAAATAAAATCAACCCTTTGCTTCTCTTGCCTTGAGTCCTCCTGAATCCTATACCTGTAGTTTTGCAATCCAGTACCTATTGAAGTGGGGATGTCAGTACATATACTGACGCTTTAAGGCTGATGACTAGTAGCGATTCTCAACTTTAAACAAACAGATTGATGAAAACGGAAAAGCATATATATAATTGATGTGTCTGTGTATGCTATGACTTAGACTCTAATGCAAGATTAACCGATGCAATGATGCACTTATTCCAATGAAAGCAAGTTTTCGGAACAGTATGCAGCCCATACTACATACGCCCCATATTAAGCTGTTTCTTCATATATAGGGATTTGAACCAGTGCCATGAATTCTACTCTTGTACTCAACCTGTTTCTGAAGATACAACGTGACTGATGAGGTTGCCCTGAAATGGCCTAATCCTGCCATTCGCAGTTATATAGTGGTGTTTCTGTTTGCCACTATTGCCCGGCGTACCGAACCTCACTTAAAAATTTGATGAATCCTCGGAGTTAACTACAACACAGGTTAGCTCGAAGCATTCCTTGTGCCCCATAGCTGATAGACCGTAGTCTATGGCTTGTGCACCTTTCTCGATATAGAGTATGGCGGAGTTCCGGGGGTCCATTCCCTAGCTTCGACAGGAAGCTTCCCGCCCTTATCATGGCACTTCAGAAATTAACAGACGAGATACGCATCCCGTGCTCCTAACTCGTGAGAAGGCACAGAATGTATCCTATTGACAGGAAGGGTACAACCAATAACACCACCTAGTGTTGGCCTATAGAATAAGTCGAATCATAAGGTATCCCCCTTAATACCAACTCTTTCCCTTCGGTGAAATGATAATAAATAAAGGTTAAGTAGTAATAGCCATAAGTTACTACCCTAACAATGTCACTAACCCTAAACAATCTGAGGGATGACAACGGTACTGACACAACATTCTAGGTCTTATTTTGCAAGATAACTCTACTAGGTGCTCAACCTAGACTTACCCGAATCCCTAAGGATCCTGTTCATAGCCTATCGATCCAAGACCCCAGCAATACGAACGTATTCACATGCTACTACTCTGAACATGGATTTCGTCTACACTCCTGGCCCGCGATCAATCTACACTGGTTAAGATTTGACGGTGCATGAGGGGTGACTCGTCCACAGTCCACGAGGAGTAAAATAAATACATATCTTGATGGTCGATGGCTCCTAGGGCAATGATGTCACCCTAGACAAGCACAATAACTACGTACTAGCTAATAAGTTACATACGAGCAAAACAACTAACATACGAGCCAACTAGCTACGTATGAGCAAAACGAATTACATATGAGCCAACTGGCTATGTATGCGACAAATGAATCATATAGAAGCAACCATAAAGTCTTCTAACAACCTGGAAGCAAAATATCATGCTACTAGCAAAAGTTGATCTTTTATATTTAGAAGCAACAGAAGAATCTTCTAATAGCCCAATATAAACATATTACTAATGAGAACTTGATCTTTTATACACAAAGGCAACATAAAAAGCCTTCTAACAACTTAGAAGCAATTAAACATGCTACTCTTATCGGAATTCAACAAAATTGGACTTTTTAGAAAGGTGAGAATATCAACTACAACTCTCCAGTTGAAAAATTTCTCAGATTAAGTCAATAAGAGGTACAAAAATCTCGAACAATCTAAACAGCGAAGCTTCAGCCAAAGGGCTAGCTGCTGTGACTTGTAAAGGTCAACTCCTACTCCCCTTATCGGAATCTAACAAAATAGAACATTTTGGAAAGGTGAGAACCTCTACTACAACTCTCTATTTGATAACCTTCTCAGATTCAGTCAATAAGAGGTAGAAAAACATCGAACAACCTAAACATCGAGCTTTAGCCAAAAAAGCCAGCTGCTGTGACTTTGTAAAAGTCATAACTCCTACTCCGCTTATCAGAATCTAACCAAATAGGAAGTTTTGGAAAGGTGAGAAACTCTAATACAACTCTCTAGTTGAAAACTTTTCCAAATTAAGTAAGTAAGAGGTACAAAAACTTCGAACAATCTAGACAGCGACTTCAGCCAAAAAGGCTAGCTGCTGTCAATCTTGTAAAAGTCATAACTCCTACTCCGCTTATCAAAATCTACCTAAATAGGACATTTTGGGAAGTTGAGAATATCTACTACAACTTCCTAGTTAACAACATTCTCAGATTCCTTATGGAATTCAAATCCCTGCTCTTTAAACAAAATTCAAGAACAACAAAAGACAGCACAAAGCTGAAACTTGTAAAGCTCACAACTTTGCTATACTTGTCGGAATCTAACAAAATTGAACATTTTGGAAAGCTCAGAACATCTAATACAACTTTCTAATTGACCACTTGTCACGTCCCGCTTCCCGTTATATAGGGGTGGCGAACGGGTCGTTCGGGCCGGTCCGGGCCCAACCCGTGCAGGTTGGCACGGTTGAGTAGGCGGGCCGGGCCGGGTTGGGGTCTTATACAGGCCGGGCCGGGCCGGGTCAGTTCTTTATTTGGGTGGCCCGCCCAACCCGTGAACCCTTTAGGGCTCAACCCGGGTTGGGCCGGGTCGACCCGCGGGTTGGCCCGTTTAATAATATATATATATAATATATATTTTTTTTGGTAGCTTAAATTGAACTAATAATAATAATAATTTTACAAATGATGTATACAAACAACCATATTTTTGTTTGATGAATACTACATTTCTTAAAAAATTATAATACTAAGTAAGTAATACTACTAATAAGTAATAATACTACAATTCTTCAAATATCCCCAAATGATGTTTAATTATAATACAAAGTATGTAATTCAGTAATAATACTAATAAGTAATAATACTACAATTCTTCAAATTGAATCAAATATCCCCAAATGATGTTTAATTATAATACTAAGTAAGTAATAATACTAATAAACAAAAAAAATCGTAATAATAATAATAAGATTGAAAGAGTGAAATTGACAACAAAATTTGAAATTTTATTCATATGAATTTAAGTTATACAATTTGAACAATTTATAACGAAATGAAGAATTCAATTCACAAATAAGTTTTATACAATAACATATTTCTTATGTACAATTTTAATTGACTACAATTTTTCTAATTTAACATAAGAAGAAAAGCTATTGTTATTGTTGTTGTTGTTGTTGTTGTTGTTCTTCGGGCGAGTTGCTCCCACTTGTGGAACTTGATAGTGCTTTCCCTTGCGTCCTATCTTCAGCCTTCAGCCAGTCTTCTGTGCAAACGAGCATCTCCAACGCCTCGGGCTTCAACCGATTTCTGTAATCAGATAGAACCCTGCCACTTGTAGAAAATGCACTCTCAGAAGCAACTGTAGAGACAGGAGGAGTTAGCAAATCTTTAGCCATAATAGACAGAATACTAAAAGTGTGTTCATGTTCTTTCCACCATTGTAAAATATCTAGTGGGGAAAGAGTAGGCTCAGTATCCTGTTGGTTATACCAATTTAATTCATTTGGTTGATTAGTCCTAGATTTTTTAGATTGAATTTGTTCAAGTAGACTAAATGTTCTATCACCAATTCTACTTTTACCCTTACCTTTAGAACTACCAGAAGAAGAACTAACTACAGAAGTTGTACTACTAGAAGCAAAACGTCTATCATAATAATCATACAAGTTATTTAACGTAGATTCAAACTGAACTAAAAAAGTAGCGCAATCAGTTGTTAATTCTACATTGTTCTCTAAATATCCAAAAAAACATTTCTATCAAATTCTTCGTACCTTCTAATTTGATACGAGGATCCATAACAGTAGTAACACAAATCAACATAGGATGAGGAAAATAATATTTCAAATTTTTTTGAAATGCAGGTATTACAATGTCACTAATATAGGGATCATTTAACATTTCGTTAAATATTTGCATCATGCTAACTAATTCAATATAAATACTACCAGAAGTAGATTCATATGTTTTTGAAAACTTTAAAGTTGCGGTTTTAAAAGGTTCTAAAACTTTCAACAAAGATTCGGCAAAATACCAATCGTTGGGAGTCATTTCAAAATTGTGCATATTTTTTGCGATACAAAAAATATTTACAACTGCTTTATAATCGGTGACAACATTCAGTAAATCAAAAGTAGAATTCCATCGGTGTCTAACATCCTTTGGAAATTTTCTAAAAGGAACATTTCTAACCCTACACCAAGCTTTCCATTCTTGTAAAATGCTTGGACTTAATGCAATGAAATGTACACAATTTCTAATTTTATGTATATATGGATCAGCTATTTTTAATGCATCTTGAACACATAAATTTATAATATGACATGCACATCTAACATGAAAAATATTGTCAGATGGAGAGTTTAATACAGATTTTAAAGTAGTAATTGCTACATTGTTGTTAGATGCATTATCAAAACTAATAGCCATAATTTTATCGCGAATACGAAAAACATCACATATTTCTATAATACGGTTTGCTATTTCTGCGCCACTATGGGGATACGGCAACGACGCAAGTGATATGATTCTTTTATGAAGAATCCAATCATTGTCGATCCAATGATAGGTTATTCTCATCGTTGGAATATTGTTGACACCCGTCCAACAATCCGAAGTTAAACTAACCATACAAGTTAAACTCCATAAAATTGCAATCAACGCGTCCTTCATTTCAACATACATTTTAAAACAATCCGATTTGCAAGTATTTCTCAGAATTCTTTTAAAATGAGGGTTTAAGGCCGTTTGATTAAAATTTTCCAAGTTCCTACTCTCGGGATAGGAAAATGGCAACTCTTCCTTAATGACTAATCGGGCCATTTCCCGACGAACAAGTTCGGGATCATAAGGGTGGCTATCTACTTGACCGGTCCTAGGGTTAATTTTTTGTTGGCCTTGTATTTGATCAAGAAGTTCTTTATGATTATGTTGTATGTGCCTACTAATTGTACCGGTGCCGTCACCCCTCTTGAATTTGTATGTTTTACTACATGTTTTACACAATTTCAAACCTACACCCGGAATATGTTCGTCTGGGATATACTCATAAAACTTGTGCCAATCGCTAGTTTCTCCTCTACTTTTCCTACTACTACGGGGTTGTGTGGTTTCGGGTTGTTGTTGTTGTTGTTCTTCTTCTTCTAATTGAATGTCACCTACAACATCCATGTCGTGTGTACCCCATTGTTCCATAGTAGGATCAATGTAATCTTGGGCGGGCTCACTAATTGGGACAATTGGTGGCCTACGTGAAGAGGAGGAGGAATCTTGTCCGCTACGACCGCTACCACGTGATCTAGACATAATGTGGTAATGTGTTCAAATATGTAAAAAAAATCTACAATGTAGGAGCGGACCGAGCGGTGAATTATACAAAAAAATCTAAGAAACAAGAGGGTTGAGATAGAGAAGTTCAAAAAACAAACAATAATTTTAACTACAACGCAAAAAAAAATTTATCAAGAGAGGTAGAGAAATTTTGATACCGTTCACCGTAGAATACGCGTATGTAAAAAAACCGTGAAAATAAGAATATAATAGAAAAGATGGAGGAGCGCTTTGCAGATTCCGCAATTGAAGAGTTGAGAAGAGGTTGAAGTAAATTTGACGAGGGTTGAAGAGAGTTGAAGACGTTGAAGACGTTGAATTTTGTTTCCGATACGACCGAAATTTGATCGTGTATATGCCTTCTTGTACAATTATTTGATGAATACTACAATTGTTCAAAAATTTCTTTAAAATGATGTATAATAGTAGAGAGATTAAGAGAGTGAGGTGTAATTTTTTTTGAGATTTTTAGGAGATATTTATATGCTTATTAGTGGGAAAGAAAAAAAAAACTAGCCGTTTGCAAGCAACGGCTCTAAGAGCCGTTTGCAAGCAACGGCTCTAAGAGCCGTTTGCAAGCAACGGCCAGCGACAGCATTAAGGCAGGGACCCGGGTTCGAACGGTGGGTTTCGACCCGTTCGACCCGCGGGTCGAACGGTCGGCCCGTCACGGGTCGAACGGGTCGAAACCCACGGGTCGACCCGCGGGTTAACGGGTCCAATTCGCGGTTTGAACGGGTTCGTGGGCCGGGTTTCGCGAATTTGATTCTCGTAAATTGCGACCCGGGTCGACCCAGTACTGTTCACCGGGTTCGACCCGAACCCGCGAAGCTCTTAAGCGGGCCGGGTCGCGGGTGGGTCGCCGGTTGACCCGACCCAGTTGCCACCCCTACCGTTATACGAGAATACGAGCCCGTGACGAAGGCCCAGTGAATAATTTTAACATCATCCACAAGCTGTACCAGTCTTAACTCAACAACATGAAAAGATTTAATCACAACCACGCAGAAAACATAATCACATAAACAGAATAAAATTCAGTAACTAAATATGGGATACAAGAACTTACCAAATAGCTCGAGAATATGCAATGCAGTAACAATTTGACGAGTTCCTTTCAGTTACCCATCACTGTACCTGTATAACATAACTCAAAAGAAAGAGAAAAAGAACCCGTTAGAGCAAGCTGTGGGCAACAAGTAGTATGAAGCAGTAAAATAGGAAATAAAGGACTATATAACAAGAATAGAAATTGGAATGATATCGGAGTCAATAAATGATAAACGGTAACAAAATCAAAAGTTGCTAATCAATAATTCAGAAATCAGGATTCAATGTTTAATAACTAGTATTCAGTATTTGTGTCAATGTTCAGTGTTCAATTATATCTATAAGTCTTTTATCAATCCTAACTAATGCACGTACTACTACGTCCCATACCACAGGTTCGGTGCATACAAAACAATATTCGTTTTAGACTTCGTGGTAGGGTCTACAGAGCGTGTACACGGCATCGATAACAATAATATACAATCAACAATTGACGATCAATACTTCACAATCGATACTCCTCCTTCCATGACAATACGATATAACGATAAGACCTTACCGAGTACATTTTCTGAGATTATCCACTACTAAGTCAACCCTTATTACCCTGGCTTGTTACCATTTTATTAACAAGTAGTTATGAACATGCATGTGATCAATGTGGGCGATGATATCAATACTCATGCAACAGGTACAATCGATGAGACCAGTAGCACTAGTACAATTTCAAGATGATATCAAGACTATACAATACATGAAATACACATGGTACAATTCATTAAATATGGAAAACACGGTTTATATGAAAAACATAACAATATATGGACTCAGTGTACTACGATTTTTATGTGCAAGATTTTAAGTTTCTGTGTCAAGAACCGGGTCGAAACCTCAGTACAAAATCAAGCAAATGACAAGGCAGTATATGTGAATGTTCTATAGTTAATAAATTTACGATTTGGGATTGAAGTCAACAATAATAGCACGATGAGAAGACTATGAATCAATAACATGGTACAATAAATAAACAATGGAGTTCAATTAGATATGATATTCAATTTGATTACTACTTGAAGGATTTCAAAGAGTGTTTTTTTGAACTAGAAACAATAAAAATAAGTTCAAAAGAGGCTTGCCTGTTAATAGACAATTCTGAATATAAGAAAATAACAGGATTAGGATCCCTGGGGACGATCCAAAACACGGACAAGTCATGTGCAAAACCAAACAGCACACAAACTCCACAAAATAGCAAAACACTAGATCGCCTACTCCACAACATCAAACACAGCACAATACCCAATCCCCACTCCTCCACACTAACACCAAACGGCAAATATTGGATCCCCCAAAAACCAACACAGCAAACACCAAAATCGCTACTGTGCTTCTCCTCGACTTCGACAGAGAGAGAAAGAGGGCGGGAGAGGGGACGATGACCACAGCGGTCAGGGGCGACGGCAGCGGCGACCACGACAGAGGCGGATAGGAGGAGCGGCGATGGGGCGATGGCGAAGACGATGGCGACGATGGGGAGTTGGGTTCGGCAGTGAACGGGGAAGAGGAGAGGGAGCTCGACTTCGATGATGGCAATGGCAATGGCAGAGCAGTGGGTCGACGAGCGAGGTGGAAGAGGCAGACTTCGGCAGTTGACAGAGAAGACGACGGTGGAGTGTGGTGGAAGGAGGAGCAGCTTCGAGGGCAGGGGTTGCAGGATGGAGGACAGCGAGGACGATGATGAGGAGCTATGATGGGGCTCAGGTGGCTCGAGCGAGAGGTGCTCGCAGTGGTTGAGACGGCAGGCAGCAATGGCAATGAGCTCGAGGGTGATTGTGGAGAGCTCAGGGCGAGCGGCAATGGCGACGACGGAGGCACGAGCTCGAGGGTTGGTGAAGGGAGGCATGAGCGGTTGCGGGATGCATGCACAGGGGAGAGCGAGAGGGCTGTGGCTGTCGATGGGTTCGACGAGGACCCAGAGGAAGAAGAAGATGGAGACTTGGCAGTGGTGGCTCTTTGATGGGGGGCAGCCATGGTGGAAACCAGAGGTGCGACCGAGAGGCTTGACGGAGTAGGCGACTGGCGAAGCATCTGAGTTTGGCAATGGAGAGCGGTTGACTGAGGCGGGGTGAGGACGACGAAGTCGACGGTGCTGCGGTGGAAGAGGCAACGGGCGAGCGGTAGGCTCGAGGTGCTTCGAGCGGAGAGGCTATGCTGGCATCTCAGAAAGGAGGGTGACAATGGACTGGTCGCGGTGTGGTGGCAGGCAGGGGCGATGACATTGTGCGGGGGTGAGGAACAGAAGCAGTCGATGGCGGGGAATGCAGGAGATGGTCGAGGTGGGAGACGAAGGGGGAGCTCCTCTGTTTCGGTTTCGAAAGCAGGGGAGAGGGAGAGAGGGAGAAAGTAATGGGGAGAGAGAGCATGGGGGAGGGGTTAAAAAATAATAATAAATATAATTAAGATTACAATAATGGGGGATACATTATAGGGCTGATGGTTAGGGATTCAATTGTGGGGGTTACAGGATATGGTGATGATTGGGAGAGATTTTTGGGCATTTGACTGTTAGTGGGGATGTGGAGTAATTTTAGGGGATACGGGAAGGTGTGGGATTGATCTGGTCAACAACAAATTAAGGAAAAAAATGGGTTAATGGGTTTTGGTTTGGGATCCAATAAGAGATGGGCTTGGGTTGGGCTCAGATTAGATATAAATAAATAATGCAAAAATAAATATAAATTTTGGGCTTTAGATGATGGGATTCAAATAAAATATAGATCACATCAATAGGCTTTAACACAATAGTAATAATTACATTGGACTTTATAAAATAAGAAACAATAAAAATAATAACAATAATGGTAACAAAAGTAACAATAACAACAAATGTTGATAATTAAAGTAATAATAACGATAACAATAATCATAATAACAATACTCATAATAATAATAATAATAATAATAATAATAATAAGAATAATAATAATGAAAATAGCAATAATAATGAAAATAACAATAACAATAATAATAATAATAATAATAAGATTATGTAACAAATAGGAATCAGATTTAAACAAACTTATTAAAATGATCCGAATAGTAATAATGTAAGTAGTCGACCAATTTGGAATAGAATAATAAAGTTAAAATATACTGTCATTCGAAATAAATATAATTGCTTCTTAGAAAATACTTTGGTAGAAGATTAAAAACGAAATTAACACAAAGCAAGTTTATAAATAATCGAAATACAAAAAATATTTAGGAAATACGTATTTACGGAAACGAAGGTTACACCAATTTTTCAGATTCCTTATAGAGCTCAAAATCCAGCTCTTTGAACACAACTCAAGAACAACAAAAAGGATAGAAAAAGCTGAAACTTGTAAAGCTCACAACTTTTGCTATACTTATCGGAATCTAACAAAAAATGGACATTTTGAAAATCTCAGATCATCTCCTACAACTTTCTAGTTGACAACTTTTTCAGATTACGTAAGGAACTCGAAATCTTGCCATTGAACACAATTCAAAAACAACAAAAAGCACATCAAAAGTTGAAACTTGTAAAGCTTATAACTTTTGCTATACTTATCAGAATCTAACAAAATTGGACAATTTAGAAAGGGGAGAACATCTACTAAAACTCTCTAGTTGAACACTTTTTCAGATTCTGTAAGGAACTCAAAATCAAGTCCTTTGAACACAATTCAAAAACAACAAAAAGTACAGAAAAAAGCTGAAACTTGTAAAGCGTATAACTTTTGCTATACTTATCGGAATCTAGTAAAATTAGGCTTTCTGGAAAGGGGAGAACATCTACTAAAACTTTCTAGTTGACCACTTTTTCAGATTTTGTAAGGAACTCAAAATCCAACTCCTTAAACATAATACAAAAAGCAACAGAAAGCACAACAAAAGCTGAAACTTGTAAAGCATATAACTTTTGCTATACTTATCGGAATCTAGCAAAATTGGCTATTTTGGAAAGGGGAGAAAATCTACTACGAATCTCTAGTTGACCACTTTCTCAGATTCCACATGGAACTCAAAATTCAGTCCTTTGAACACAATTCAAAACAACAAAGCACAACAAAAGCTGAAAGTTGTAAAGGTCGGAACTTTTGCTATACTTATCGGAATCTAACAAAATTGGACATTTTGGAAAGCTCAGAACATCTACTACAACTTTCTAGTTGAAAACTTTTCCAAATTCAGTAAGGAACTCAAAATCCAACTCTTTGAACACAATTCAAATACAACAAAAAGCACAGCAAAAGTTGAAACGTGTAAATCTTATAACTTTTGCTTTACTTATCAAAATCTAACAAAATTGGACATTTTGGAAAGCTCACAACATCTACTACAACTTTCTAGTTGAAAACTTTTCAAAATTCTGTAAGGTACTCAAAATCCAACTCTCTGAACACAATTCAAAAACAACAAAAAGCACAGCAAAAACTGAAACTTGTAAAGCTTATAACTTTTGCTATACTTATCAGAATCTAACAAAATTGGGCTTTCTGGAAAGGGGAGAACATCTGCTACAACTCTATAGTTGAAAACTTTTTCAGATTTCGTAAGGAACTCAAAATCCAGCCCCTTGAATACAAGTCCAATCAACCAAAACAGCAGTTTCTTTTTGATGCTCGCTGTTTTGGGGAAACGATTTGTTTTGCCCATCAAAATTAACCCCAAAAATCTATAAAAATTAGAGCATGGTACTAACACATACAAGAAGCTCTCAAATTAATTTGGAGTCAAAATTCAAACTTTAACACAAGTAATTAATTCTAACTACATACTAGTTTAAGATCAATTCTTTAGTGTTCTATTTGAGTTCTACCACTTCAATCTTTATATCCCTTTTATTCTATTCCATAAACATGATTGGGCATGTAAAATTAGTCCATGTTCTTCATTTAATCAAAGATAATAATAATAATAACAAAAAAAAAAAGTTGAGAACCCCCACCTAAAAGTGTAGGAAGGACTTGCTAGTTCTTCTCCTCCTTGCTCCTTGTTCTTGCTCTTCTTCAAGAACATCCCCTAAATAAACCCATGAAATTTGATTGATTTGATCTCTCTTTTTCTTTCTTTTCTTCTCAATTTTTTTCTAAAATAAAACAATTAAAGAAACTATAAGAGAAGAAGAGAAGGAGATAGAGGAAACACCAAATGAAAAGGGCTCTTTTGCCCTTGGTAATTGTGGCCGGCCAAAGGAGGGCATGTGTAACATCTGTGTTTTTTTATATTTTTTTCTTAATTATTTGATTTAAATTATTTTTAAATATGTTTCTGAGTATATTTACCTCTATTAATTGATTTGATTAGTATTAGAATGGTTAAATTGATATTTTGGGGTAAACGGGAAAAATTGAGAATATAGGAGTTTTGAGATGAGTTTTCTCGGAGGAGACGAATCCGATTTGACCCAAAATTTTTCTGGGGCATTTGTACATTATAGGTTTCGAGTTATTAACTTATAGTTTGAAGTTGAAAGTATTTTTCTGAAATATTGCGATATTCGTATATATACATGTTTATATGTATTGCTATTGTGCATAACTATTGATTTTGATTATAACTATGCATAAAAATGCATTTCTAATTTTATTTTATGTTTGGGATGAATCTAAGTACAATATGGAGTGATTTTTACAAGAAAAACCGTAGAAAAGTTGGCTAGAAGGGTATATATAAACCTATGGTCAAATAGGGGCTTATATGAAATTTTGCCCTCTTTTTATTTCTCCCTACCCTTCTCCCCCTCCCACTTCTGATTTCGGCCAGCAAAGGATTCCCCCCCACCACCGACCATAACCTAGGGTTCCAAAACCCTAGAGATTCCAACAAATTTTTGAAGAAAATTTGAGGGTCTTAGCTAATTTGGAGGTGCTCTACTCATTTCCGGAGTCCATTTGCAAAGATAAGGCTTGGAAGGTAAGAAATTATGAAGTTTAGTTTATGGGAAAATATGATTTTGAGTTTTAGTGCTAGAAAATGATATAGTAGGGTAATTAGGTGATGCTGGTAATTATAGAGAAGGAAGAGTGGTGAGAAATTGAGTGGTTTGTGAGTTATAAATTAATCAGTGTGTTGGCTTTAGAATTTGGATAATAAATAGAATAATTTATAAGGATGAGTTATAGAAATTGTTGTGTATTAAGGGGAAACAATTCTGAATGGGTTTAGTGAAAATTTTATGGAGTTAGAAACCCGTCGGAATCTCAAAAAATACGGGTATACTATTTATGCACGCCGGGTGTTCAGTGAAATGCCCGAGCGAGGTTTAGGTGAAAATTTGATGGGTTCGGAGGTATAATTGAGTTCTATTATTATTATTAACCCTAATTTGAGAAATTAGGAAGAAGAGATTAAAGAAATTAGGAGATAGGAAAAGTTTCCTATTAGAAAGTTTCCAATCAATAAGTGAGTTTTTGTATTGGGACCCGAATTCGAAGTCTATTGATGTAGCTCACCTACATATATCATTTGTGATGCGTGGGTGAAGACGGATTCGAATTTGGAGGTTCGTAGGTCACGTTTTGAGTTTTAAGTTAATTGGTCCTATAATTTCCTATTTAGGTGGAAAAGGTCGAACTTCGACTGGCTACAGGGCGGACGTGGGACATCGTTTGCTTGATCCGTCAGGTGAGTATGTTGTATTTATACATATTTTATATTGTGGCCGAATTTCGTGGCTTTTTGATATATTTTGTAGAAGTTATGCCAAAAATTGATTTTCAATGAAAATACAGATTTTTAAGAGTCCGAAAATGGGTTTTTGAGATATTTGATGAAATTAACTATTTTAAGTATATAAAATCTATGTTATGGGTTAATGTGATGTGTTGAAGTATAAAAGCTAAATATATTAAACGGTTTATGCATATATTTACCCCGTGCATGTTTCGTGCATGTTTTTGTGAGAATAAGCCTATATAGGTGATTTGGTATGTGTGGAGCCTTGTGTATGGGCTAGCATGTTATGGATGGATGTTATAAGATGTAATTAGACGAGATTAGTGATGGGGGCCATGTTTTGGAAACCTGTGTATAAATAGTGCATGTTTTGTGCATATTTTGGGGCATATAGGCCCTTATAGGTGATTTTAGTTACATAGAGCATTGTGTATGTGCTTGCATGCCATGATTGGTTGTTATGGAGTTTAATTAGAAGAAATAAGTGATTTTTGGCCCCTTTTTCTTGGAAACCCGCATGTGTGGTGTATATTTGTGTTATATATATATCATGATATTGACTCAGGATGTGATAATTGATGAGATTAGTAAGTGAGTATATGTTTGCATTATAATTATGTTCGAAGTGAATTAATGAGTAATAGTATGCTATTATAATGTGATGAAGTATACATTTTGATACTTTTACGATATGGAATAACTGAATGTAATCTTTTATTAATGTTATAACTTGGCGTATGCCTATATATGATATAATGGGGTAATGAATGGCATGGTACCCTTAATGTGGGTTGTTATGGCAAAATAAAAATCTTGGCGCATTAATATTATGCATTAATATGATATGATGAGTTATGTGTTGAATAACAGGGTGTATGCATAATGTGGTATGATGATATGAAGATAAAAGATCAGCTGGTATGTGCTAATAAAATGTGGTATTAATTCACGTGGTTAAAGTCAAAGATATGACTCGTTGTAGCAAAAGTGAAATGCTTGTGTGATAAAGTAAGCTAAAAAGATGAAATGATTAATGCTAATAACAGATAATTTTGTTGACCAGTACCTACAGCAATCGTGGGGGTTTGGGCTAGACCTCCTAATACCCAAGGACCGGCTTGGGGTGCGGAGTTTTATCACCCAAGCTATCGGCTTGAGGCCCGGTTATACCCTCGATGACAGCTGTCGCGAGGAAGTACCCAGTTTACCTGGGGTGCGGAGTTTTTCTCTTTTTGTTTTCCCTCGCTGGCTTCGGCTGGGAGGAAGTAACCAGTTTACCTGGGGTGCAGAGTTTTTCTCTTTTGTTTTTCCTCGCTGGCATAAGCTGGGAGGAAGTACCCAGTTTACCTGGGGTGCGGAGTTTTTCTCTTTTTGTTTTCCCTCGCTGGCTTCGGCGGGGAGGAACTACCCAGTTTACCTGGGGTGCGGAGTTTTTCTCTTTTGTTTTTCCTCGCTGGCATAAGCTGGGAGGAAGTACCCAGTTTACCTGGGGTGCGGAGTTTTTCTCTTTTTGTTTTCCCTCGCTGGCTTCGGCTGGGAGGAAGTATCTAGTTTTTCTGGGGTGCGGAGTTCCCTTGCTGGCATAGGCTGGGAGAAAGACGTAGCCTCGGACGAGTAAGACTCTGTGTGAGCATCGGTCCGCGCGTTTTACTAGGCTGTCGGCTTTCAGTATATTGGGATACTGTGGCTCACTAGTCGACAAACTAACAAAATAACTAAGTGTAAATAAAAATATGAGAGTAAAGAAAGTGGAAAGTGAATTGTGAATGCGAATGAAAGTGGTTGTGAATGAAATGAATACGAAGGAATATGAGTTATGAATGTGTGGATGAAAAGAAGTGATAAATGCAGCATGTGGTTAATTTAAATGAAAAAGTAAAAGAGACATGTGTTGTTGTGAACAGTATGAAGTAATTATATTATGTCAATAATTATTAAAGTAAAGTACAGTATGATATGAATTGTTACACCTTGGAATTGTGTCAAGGAACTACCTGCCCGCTATTTCTATGGAAATGGTGGGAACTACCTGCCTTGGCATAATTCGCAGGGTGAGTTGGTATGATAGTGGTAATGATTAATGGAAATGAAGAATTAAGTAAAGTGAAGATGAAAAGTAATTGAAGTGAATTAATAACCAAGCTATCGGCTTGAGATGTGATGTGATATTACCCAGACTATGTGTTTGGGATGCGGTGATTATTACCGAAGCTATCGGCTTTGGGGTGTGATATATTATTGCCCAAACTATGTTTGGGATATGGAGTATAAATTGATGAGAATGAAAGTGAAATTAATGGTAACTTGAGATATAAGTAAAAATGAAAGTAAGTTTAATTCTCAGTAAGATTGAGTAGTAACTAAGTGATATAATGAGATGAGAATGAGCTATAAAACATGCTTTTGATGCAATGTGAATAAGCATTCTAATTAGTGATGTGTTAATGATGTGATGAAATGTGAATAAATTGCAATGGGCAATGAGATGTTATATTTGTGTCATAAGACATGAATGAATGTGGTATTATAAGAATATATGCATATGTTTATGATGTGATACTTGTTATAATACAATAAAATGAATATCCGCATTATGTGATTGGTTATGAAAATGGTTATTAAAGAAAGTATGTTGTGTTATGAGTTTGTAATCATATAAATGGTTTTAAAGAAAGGTGTAATAACATCAAGTAGTTATATTCATATAAATAGTGAAATGCCGCTATGTCGATAATTGTGGAAAGGTGAATATTTGTGTTAGGGAATTTAAATTGAAAAGTAATGGATTGTATGGAAATTCATATAACACAAATGTAAAATAAGGATATATATATATATAGGAGGTTGATGTGAAGCATATATTAAAATGTGTGAAGTTATGGATAATTATATAGTTGGATGCAGATTGGAAGAGTATTTTGATATAACATCGTATTGGTGATGTTTTATGTTCAGAATTCAGGTTGCATCTTCTTATCTTGATGTGTGTAAGTTTAATTTATTTTCTTTATACAATTTAATTTGTTTATTAGATTAATGGTTATACTCACACCAGAAATGGCTAACCCCTGTTGTTTTCTGGGGGTTAGGGGAGGTCCCTCCTTGAGGGTGGACAACCCTAACTCTCCTGCAGGTTTGCTAGCAGCCCGGTGAGGTAATTATAGAGTTAGAAGCTATATTCTGTTGAAATGATAGATTATTTATGTATTTAGTATATAAAGAAACATGGACAGTTGATGTATTATTTTGTATTAAGGTGAACATATATAGATATAGTGCTGTGATGAGGTAAGAAAGCCCGTACCCACCTCGTTGTGGAGTATTGGGTTCTGTGATTGGTTTTTGGAAAATTTTTCTTTAGTTTTTTTATTACTTATATAAGTTTTCAAAGGAAATTTATAGATTTTAATTGATAAATGATATTATATTATGAGTTTGGCCCCCAGAGCATGATATTTATATTGCCTTTGTGATTCTGCTCATTTTGGCCTAGGGAGCCCATGATTATATTGCCTGTGTTGTGAGCTACGGAATTTAGAGCCGAATTCCGTAAGCATTTTGTGTTTCAGGGCAGAAATTTTAGGGGAGACTCTGCCAAAATTTTATTTGAATTATATATATCTTAGTTTATGTTTAAATTGATATAGAAATTGGAAGAATTGTATTTAGAGGTTTAGTTGGTCAAAAAAAAGGGGGGGGGTGTGTTACAGCATGTAACACCCCACTTTTTATTTTAATTAAAATGCATTCTTATTCTTGCACGTATGATGCACGTGCAAAATATTATTCTGCATTTGTTACTCTCATTATCCATTTCTTTTAGCATGCATAACTTATTTAGCCCTTAGTTAATCCATGGACCAAAAGATTAGAGTTTAGCCCATTAGGAGGAGAGCCCACTAGATAATTAAATAAATTAATTAATTAATGGGCCCATTAGGCAAGCCCACTAGTAAATTCACAAATAAAACTAAGTGTACACTACTACATGACAAGTTACAAAAAAAAGGTAGTACACATTTAAAATTATAGGTTTGAATTAAATTGTATGTGCATTTGTGCATGTACATACACACACACACCCATGCATGACCGGTTTTGGGCATGGTAGGAGAGAGAGAATGAGTGTGGGGATGAGAAGAGTTTGTAGGTTATAGGAGTTGCAAATGTGAAGAGTTGAAAAGGTGAAAGGGTGTAGGTTTTAGGAGTTTAGGAGGTGAAGGGTTGTAGGAATTAAATTGAAAGTTATTAGGGTGTACAATTTTGCATATTAGACCATAGACTAGACCTATAAATAGCCCACCACTTCTTTTCTTTTCACACACCAAAAATAGAATCAAAGAAAAGAGAAAGAAAAGAAAAGAGAAAGAAAAGAAAAAAAGAGAGAGAGAGAGAAAAAGAAAGAAAGAGTGAAAGTTCTCTTTGCTTGGAGTCATTTCTAAAAGGAGTCATAGCTAGGAGTGGAGGCTTTGCTAGGAGCTAGAAGGACTTGTGGAGCATGGAGCAAGAAGGAACCCTCTCTTTGTAGTTTTCAACCTTCAAGTTTAAGGTGGGTGTTCTTATGCTTTCTAAGTAGGATTTGCATGCTAATAGGTTAATGAATGGTAAACGATTGAATGAGATATTGTAGATAAGAATACATGCTAGCATCTCATGATTTTATTGTTACCATGCTAATAATGAATAGAATAAAAGTTGAATGTGATATGTGCTAGTATGACATGCTAAGACTTTGTTAAAATTTAGTAATTTACTATTTATCATGAAATTTGAAAGTAGAGAAAGAATCACATAAACCTTGGTAGTATAATTGCAAATTTTCATTTGTCAAATGTATGATGAGTATGAATGAATGTCACATATGCTTAGAAAATGGAAAGATAAATTTTATTATTTTGTCGACATTTTAAAAGATATTAATTTTCGCATAAAGAAACATTTGTGTGGTCCAAAATTGACTTTAGAGAGACAATTGAATAATTGGTTTTAGTAACAAGAATTTTATTTTGTAAAATGATGGGTTTTTCTTAAACTAATCATGTTTTCTACAATTTCGAATTTTATTGAAAAATGCATTTTTTTGTGAGAAAATAATAGGCTTATCTAAATAATGAGTTAAAATTTTCTGTTGTATTTCGATTCGTTTCAGTTCCAAAAGAAAGATTCATCTATCAAATCTTAAAGATAGAAAAGAGAAGTTTTTGAAAAAGAATTAGATTCAGGATAGTATAAACAAAAGAGGACAAATGAAATTTCTAAATAGAAAATATAATTGGACTTATTGGTTAGCCAGTTAACACTACTTATAAGAGGTCTTTGGGTTCGAAACTTGGTAGTTACACTTTTATTTTTAAATCATTCAATTAAATCCGAACCTGATAGTTACTATAAAATGAATTTCTTTTCGGTTTATAACACCAGTCCACAAGGGACTTAGTGGCTAGTTCGGTGGGGCTTGGGCTGGCTGTTGACAGATGTGGGTTCGAAACTTGATGCTCACTTTTTTTTGTTGTTTTTGTTTTCATATCTTTTTTTCCCTTCTTTGCTTACGGATTGTGGGTATATATTCATTTTTCCCTTCTTAGTCACATAAATAATTTATTAATAATAGTTTCGATTTTTTTTATTATTATTTTTGAGAAAGTGACATAAAAGTGGAAATAATAAATGTGCTCACTTTTTTTTGTTGTTTTTGTTTTCATATCTTTTTTTTTACTCCTTTGCTTACGGATTGTGGGTATATATTCATTTTTCCCTTCTTAGTCACATAAATAATTTATTAATAATAGTTTCGAATTTTTTAATTATTATTTTTGAGAAAGTGACATAAAAGTGGAACTAATAAATGCACTTTGTTTCCAAAATTATTATTAGAATAAATAATTCTTTTGAAGCAAAGAAAAATGCGTAATATGATTATCTCGTTACAAACAATCCCTTTTGTTGAGTAAGAATGCTAAATGAGATTAAAAGTTTGTGTGAATTCATATAGAGTTTGGAAAGAAATTATTTATAAATTGCTTGACTTGACAAGATCATGTAAGTATGTTTGCTTCTATAATTAGAAGTATAAAAAGAAATAAAAATCTTGAGAATGAAATTTTAGTACATTTTGTGAAGTGATCTTTTAAGGGACCACATTTATATCTTGTCTAGAAATATTTTTGAACAAAGACATTGTGATTCATGTAGCGAAATTATATTCTTGAAATGAATATTATTGAATAAACACTCATGTTGTGATAGAAAATTGTTTCAATTGCTTATAAAGGTTTATAATGTTGAATTCTTTTGAGATAGAGATCATTTGTCTATGTTTGAAAAGGCATGAATGAATACTAAGTTGAAACATGAATAAGATGGAGACATAGGCATGATTATTGAAAAGATGTGGTTATCCATTATTCTTGTACATGATAAATTTGAAGTTAGAGTTAGTAAGACCTTGTATACCGGCAAATTTTAAATGATTATGTGTCGAAATTTGACTTGGAGCTATCTCGGTGGACGTTGATGAAGCCCGGTAATACGGATTTCTAATTCTAGACTTGAAATTCTAGTGATGCCTTAAACTAAGATAATTAGGCACTTAGGGGGAGTTGTAGTAAACTTAGGGAAACATAAGTGAAGTGCTCTATATAGTCGGCGGTGGACTCCAAGACTATAGACCCAGTTGGTGGACTGAGGTTGCCCCGTGGGAGACGGATTATTATATTTTAATCCGGGACTATGAGGACTGGTCAGCGGTGGACTCCGGGATCTTGAGTAGTCAGACGGATGGGTTTTTGTTTTTACCGTCTCCAATGTATATATATATATATACTGGGTTAGAGGGTCACATACGGGACCATTCGCACGATGTGGAATCTGTTATAACAGCCAGCAGTGGACTCCAAGGCTGGGATTCAAATTCGTGGAATAGTCTGAACTTTGTTTTGCTACCGGGTAGTTTTCATGGCGAGGGATCGAGCCCTGTATTGTGAAGAATGTAGGCACTTGCCCTCGGACCTATGTAGTATGGGATGCATAGAATCCGAACAAGTGTGTATTAGTGTCATCCTAGTATAGAATTGTATGCATTAGGCATTAAGGCATGACATACACTTATGTTTAGAATAATCACCTTTGACACTTTATTTATTCATTCAATTTTTATTCGGTTCTTTTTTTTAAAGTAATAAGATCGTTATACTATTTCCGGCATAGAGAGGATGGCCGAGTAAGACATTTCGTCAGTTGCAAGTAACTGACGAGCCCACAGATTAACATGCAGGTAAGGGACTATTCAAGGAGTTATTAAGTGGATATGCTGTTGCTATTCGAAAGTTAAAGATGTTGCGAATGATGTTAAAATTGTACAAGTTATATTTTTGTTTTCAAATGTTGTAAGCTTTATTTCTTCTGCTGTGTAAAAAATCAAGTGTAAAGGAACTCTGATATACTATTGAAAAAGTTTCAAAATTTTCTTGTAAAATTGTACGAAGTGAAGTAAAGATCCTTTGAAATATCGAATATATCCTTATTTGAAATTCGGAGTGTTACAGGGCGGGGGGGGGGGGGGGGGGGGGGGGGGGGGTTATAGGAGAATGGGGTTGGATTTTGTGGTGTGAGAAGAAGCCATGTGTTCTTCTCATTTGTGGCTCAACAAATTTGAGACTAGTTTGCAAATTAAAATTGCAATCAACACCCAATCTAACCCCTACCCTCCATTTGATCATGATTGATCAAGAATAAGATGTATTTTCCCAAAATCACATACTACATGATTTCATACAAACGTACAAAATCGACACGGTACATATACGTACATATATCTGTCTATACAGATAATTTTTATTAGTTAAAACGAATAATCTCTACCAAAAATATTTTAATTCAGAAATAATAATAATAAAAATTTTATTACCAACTCGGAAGATTTCAGAACCAATTTAATACAATACAGATGTATACAGACTGGTATATATATATAGATAATGTTTATTAACAAAACTGGGTAATATCCATCACAACATTTCAATTCTGAAAATAATAATAAAATAATAATTTTTAATATCAGTCCTGGATATTTCAGACATTTTCTCAAAAACGAATTTTACAGGATTTTGTACAAGTGCCCAAAACCGATACAATACATATATATAATTACTTGTATATATATACAGATAACTTTTTATTAGTAAAACCAAGTAATTTCCATAAAAATATTTTAATTTTAAAAATAATAATAATACAAATATAATATCCAACCATGATATTACAATACTCCTTCATTTGAATAGTTCTGTCCTCAGAACTACGTTTAATCAGGTGTAACGCCCCGCACTCAACTCATATGCACACAATTAACTAAATTTTAGCTACGTCCACCACAGGCTGCCTCAAAAGGGTATCCAGACGGAAGGTAACCCTTCATCCTTGGCTTCCTAATATATCTCTCTTCATTCCCTTATATCCCACCGATATGGGATTATTTCCCCAAGTCAAACCCGGTCAAACACCACACCACACACACACATTCCTTCATTCATTCATTCATTTACTCTTTCCTTAAGCCCCATAGGAAATCTTCTAAGCCTATCACTTCATCCAAGCCCATAGGATCATCTATAGTCCCCACTATCCTTTCCTTTTCTTTCCTTATCTCCACGTCACCACCTTTCTCACCCTTTTTTCTTTTTTTCTTTTCTATTATTCTATATATACTATATATATATACACTTCTACAACTACGGGGTCTCACATTCACCCCTTCTTAAGAATTCAGCGTCCTCGCTGAATACGGGACGCGCAATCTAGTACATGATCTTCTTTCTAGTCGAATGTAGACTTGTCTCCTAATTGCTGTCCACACAGGGTCTTACGCATCTCATACACATATCGCTGCCTACACAGGGTCTTACGCACCTCCTATATACAAGTCCTACATTCGATGTCGAAAGTTGGCTCTGATACCATCTGTAATGCCCCGCACTCAACTCGTACGCACACAATTAACTAAATTCTAGCCACGCCCACTACAGGCTGCCTCAAAAGGGTGTCCGGACGGAAGGTAACCCTTCATCCTTGGCTTCCTAATATATCTCTCTTCATTCCCTTATATCCCACCGATATGGGATTATTTCCCCAAGTCAAACCCGGTCAAACACCACACCACACACACACATTCCTTCATTCATTCATTCATTTACTCTTTCCTTAAGCCCCATAGGAAATCTTCTAAGCCTATCACTTCATCCAAGCCCATAGGATCATCTATAGTCCCCACTATCCTTTCCTTTTCTTTCCTTATCTCCACGTTACCACCTTTCTCACACTTTTTTCTTTTTTTCTTTTCTATTATTATATATATACTATATATATATACACTTCTACAAATACGGGGTCTCATATCAGGAGAACAGAAAAATATTCATATACTAAATAACTCGGGGAAAGAAAGCTTATACGGCTTTCCGGCTCCCAAGTGACTCCTCCACGAACTGGTTCTCCAAAGAACCCGACCTTGTTCCCAAAGCTGCATGCAGACTCTGCCAAAATCGAGACGTAACTCTTGAATCTCAGTCAGAACTTTTGTCGCTGGCACTCTATGCTGCTTCCTTGCGCCTTCAATGAGGACTTTCGCTAATTTCTTTAGTGACTAAGTCATCTTTATTAGAAGAAAATGTGCAGACTTTGTCAACCGAGTCCCCAATAACCCAAATTGAATCATTCATTTTTGAATTCCTTGGTAATCATGCGATGAAGTCCATACTGATATTCTGAGATTTTCCTTCATCAACTTGCTGCTGCAGTGCTTCAATCCCTGCATCTCTTGCCTAAGCCTTCTGACTTGCTTACTTAGACTCGGTTGCAGCTTCTATCGTTCCAAAACTGAGCTCTAATCTTGAGCAATCACTTTAACACTGGCTTGCCTGATCTCATCATTTAGCTTCTTACCCCCTTCATGGTCTTCGGCTAAGGCTAATACTTCACTACCTCGATCTTTCGCAGCTCGGTAGCCACTCCCTCCTTAGAATAAGACATGGCCTACGAACACCACTTCAGATTTCCAGCATTCACTTTGACAATTTGCACAAAGTTGATGAACCTGTAGATGCTCTGAACTGCAGTCAAATGCTCAGCGTGCCCTTCTTCCGTTCCTGCTAGGTCCAACTTTCACAAATCTTATACTTAGGGTCTTTCCTCCAATTTGGAGTTTCTAGCCCTTATAGCACAAATTTGTAATGAGGATTGCTCCAGATGGTGATATCAACAAAACCAAATCTAGAGTTGCCTCCCATACACATCTCAACTTCTTGAAAAATAATTTAGACAAAAGAATATGATGAACTAAGTTTGAACAGAACGGTTGTCTAGATTTCATATATATATATATAAATCCATTCGGTTACAAAAGTGTTACATCATATATTACTTCTTCAGTCTAAATGAAATTCGAAATACAACTTTTAAACTTAGTTGCAACTCCATATGCACATACTGGTAATGGCTCTCCTGCCTTCTTCAACTTGACTTTAGTAAGTGCAAACTCGCACCCTTGGTGAATAGGCTCCTTTCCTTTATTGTTCATTTTCTGGGCTGATCCGCTGCTACTCTTCTAAAACTGGGGACAATCTGGTCGGATATGACCAATCTCCCCACAATTGTAACATGTACGGATCTTCACCTGAGGGTTCTTCCCTGAACATTTGGACTTGTAGTGTCCTTGCTCACCACATAGGAAACAACTTCCTGGCTTGGCGCCTCCAAGCTTGCCATCTGATTTTTGAATCTTCTGCTTCTGACTTTGTTTCTCGGACCCTGATGCTGGTGCAGATATTTTTCCTTTTAGTCGTGGACAACCTGATTTCATGTGCCCAACTCTCTCACAGAATTGGCATACTACAACCTTGGTGGTCTTCTGGATTTGCTCCCATTCATGCTGCAGTCGTGCCAATCTGGAATCTAAATGTTCCTGCTCCTTTGCTAGGCCCGCTAATATATCTCTGCAAGCATCGCCCAATTTCTTAGCTCGACGACCATTCCTGGTTCCGTACTTCCTCAGTTTCCTTATTCCCAGATGTATGCTGGCCGCTATTGCTGTGCGTTGATCCGTACTTAGCCATTGCGGTGGTGAAGGCGAGTCCGTCTTGAGTTTACTTGTAGTGAAATCTTCTTTGGCTCCTCACTTAAGATTATCTGATCATCCGTCGAAATCGGTTCACTCTCTTCTATCAAAACATCCTCAGTTAGGATATCCTCGAATACCATCCTTAAAATACATATATACTGGAATTAGTCTAGATATAGAAAATTTATAAAACATAAATTGAAAGAAACAATAATATGAATTATAATTGTCTACAACTAGCTAAAACCCGACTCCTATAACGCATCCAAGTTTAATTTCCCTATTGTGTTGGACTGTAAATTGAAGTCGGTTCTGATACCACTCTGTAACGCCCCGATTTCCATACACTGGGAAACCATGACATAAGCCAGAATCTTTTCCTTGAATTAGCCACAATACACAGAAAAAGAGGAAAATTTTAAAACTTTTTATTCAACACAAATGTAGTACAAGTCCGAATGTTATAAAACAGCAATACATTACATCAGTGTTACAATAATGTCATACAAGCCCAAGTGCTACAAACTTTCAATAAAAATTACATCAGAGTACAATGTATAATATATAACAATTGGTACTTTCACTTGGATGCTTCTCAACATAAATAAATTACAATAGAAACAATGGTAACAACATATATTACAATTGAAATAAAATCAACCCATTGCTTCTCTTGCCTTGAGTCCTCCTGAATCCTATACTTGTAGTTTTGCAATCCAGTACCTATTGAAGTAGGGAGTCAGTACATATACTGATGCTTTAAGGCTAATGACTAGCAGCGATTCTCAATTTTAAACAAACAGATTGATAAAAAGAGAATTGTGTATATATAGTTGATGTGTCTATGTATGCTATGACTTAGACTCTAATGCAAGATTAACCAATGTAATGATGCACTTATTCTAATACAAGCAAGTCTCCGGAATAGTATGCAGCCCATACTACATACGCCCTATATCAAACTGTTTCTTCATATATAGGAATTTGAACCCGCACCATGAATTCTACTCTTGTACTCAACCTGTTTATGAAGAAACAACGTGACTGATGAGGTTGCCCTGAAACGGTTTAATCCCGCCATTCACAGTCATATAGTGGTGTCTCCGTTTGCCACTATGCCCGGTGTACACCTCACTCAAAAATCTGACGAACCGTCGGAGTTAACTACAACACAGATTAGCTCGAAGCATCCCTTGTGGCCCCCTAGCTGATAGACCGTAGTCTATGGCTTGTTCGCCTTTCTTGATATAGAGTATGACGGAGTTCTGAGGGTCCATCCCCTAGCTCCGACAGGAAGCTTCCCGCCCTTATCATGGCACTTTAGAAATTAACATACAAGATACGAATCCCGTGCTCCCAACTTATGAGAAGGCACAGACAATATCCCTTTGACAGGAAGGGTACAACCAATAACACCACCTAGTGTTGGCCTATAGAATAGGTCGGATCATAAGGTATCACCCTTAATACCAACTCTTTCCCTTTGGCAAAATGATAATAAATAAAGGTTAAATAGTAATAGTCATAAGTTACTACCCTAACAATGTCACTAACCCTAAAGAATCTGAGGGATGACAACAATACTAACAAAACATGCTAGGTCTTAAGTTAGATTTCGCAAGAAAACTCTACTAGGTGCTTAACCTAGACTTACCAGAATCCCTAGGGATCCTGTTCATAGCCTATCGATCCAAGACCCTGGCAATACGAACATATGCGCATGCTACTACCCTGAATTTAGATTCCGTCTACACTCCCGGCCCGCGATCAACCTACATCGGTTAAGATCTGACGGTGCATGAGGGGTGACTCGTCCACAGTCCATGAGGAGTAAAATAAATACACATCTTGATGGTCGATGGCTCCTAGGACAATAATATCACCCTAGACGAGCACAATAATTGCGTACTAGCTAATAAGCTACATATGAGTAAAACAACTTACAAACGAGCCGACTAACTACGTATGAGCCAAACGAATTACATATGAGCCAACTGGCTATGTATGCGACAAATGAATCATATAGATACAACCATAAAAGTCTTCTAACAACCTGGAAGCAAAATAAGATGCTACTAGCAAAACTTGATCTTTTATATTTACAAGAAATAGAAGAATCTTCTAATAGCCCAATATAAACATACTACTAATGAGAACTTGATCTTTTATACACAAAGGCAACATAAAAAGCCTTCTAAAAATCTAGAAGCTATTAAACATGCTTCTTTTATCGAAATTCAACAAAATTGGTCTTTTTAGAAAGGTGAGAATATCTACTACAACTCTCTAGTTGAAAACTTTCTCAGATTAAGTCAATAAGAGGTACAAAAACCTCGGAACAATCTAAACAACGAAGCTTCAGTCAAAAGGCTAGCTGCTGTGACTTAAAGGTCATAACTCGTATTTCGCTTATCGGAATCTAACAAAATAGGACATTTTGGAAAGGTAAGAACCTCTACTACAACTCTATAGCTGATAACCTTCTCAGATTCCGTCAATAAGAGGTAGAAAAATCTTGAACAACCTGAACAGCGAGCTTCAGCCAAAAAGGCCAGCTGCTGTGACTTTGTAAAAGTCATAACTCCTACTCTGCTTATCAGAATCTAACCAAATAGGAAATTTTGGAAAGGTGAGAAACACTACTACATCTCTCTAGTTGAAAACTTTTCCAAATTCAGTAAGTTACAGGTACAAAAACTTCGAACAATCTTGACAGCGACTTCAGCCAAAAAGGCTAGCTGCTGTCAATCTTGTAAAAGTCATTACTCCTACTCCGCTTATCGGAATCTAACCAAATAGGACAGTTTGGAAAGGTGAGAAAATCTACTACAATTTCCTAGTTAACAACATTCTCAGATTCCTTATGGAATTCAAATTCCTGCTCTTTAAACAAAATTCAAGTACAACAAAGGACAACACAAAGCTGAAACTTGTAAAGCTCACAACTTTTGCTATACTTGTCGGAATCTAACAAAATTGGATATTTAGGAAAGCTCAGAACATCTACAATAACTTTCTAGTTGACCACTTTTTCAGATTACTTATAGAGCTCAAAATCCAGCACTTTGAACACAACTCAAGAACAACAAAAAGGACAGCAAAAATTGAAACTTGTAAAGCTCACAACTTTTGCTATACTTATAGAAATCTAACAAAATTGGACATTTTGGAAAGCTCAAAAAATCTCCTACAACTTTCTAGTTGACCGCTATTTCAGATTTCGTAAGGAACTCAAAATCCAACCCTTTGAACACAATTCAAAAACAACAAAAAATACAGCAAAAACTGAAACTTGTAAAACTTATAACTTTTGCTATACTTATCAGAATCTAGCAAAATTGGATAATTCGGAAAGGGGAGAACATCTACTACAACTCTCTAGTTGAATACTTTTCAGATTCTATAAGGAACTCAAAATCCAGTCCTTTGAAGACAATTCAAAAACAACAAAAAGCACAGCAAAAGCTGAAACTTTTAAAGCATATAACTTTTGTTATACTTATCAGAATCTAGCAAAATTTGATTTTTTGAAAAGGAGAGAACATCTACTACAACTTTTTAGTTGAACACTTTTTCAGATTCTGTAAGGAACTCAAAATCCAACTCCTTAAACACAATATAAAAAGCAACAAAAAGCACAACAAAAGCTGAAACTTGTAAAGATTATAATTTTTGCTATACTTATCGGAATCTAGTAAAATTGGCCATTTTGGAAAGGGGAGAACATATAGTGCAACTCTCTAGTTGACCACTTTCTCAGATTCCACATGGAACTCAAAATTCAGTCCTTTGAACACAATTCAAAACAACAAAGCACAACAAAAGCTGAAACTTGTAAAGGTCGTAACTTTTGCTATACTTATCGGAATATAAAAAAATTGGACATTTTGGAAAGCTCAGAACATCTACTACAACTTTCTAGTTGAAAACTTTTCCAAATTCAGTAAGTAACTCAAAATCCAACTCTTTGAACATAATTCAAAAATAACAAAAAACACAGCAATAGCTGAAATGTGTAAAGTTTATAACTTTTGCTATACTTATCGAAATCTTACAAAATCGGACATTTTGGAAAGCTCAGAACATCTACTACAACTTTCTAGTTGAAAACTTTTCAAAATTCAGTAAGGAACTCAAAATCCAACTCTTTGAACACAATTTAAAAACAGCAAAAAGCACAGCAAAAGCTGAAAAATGTAAAGCATATAACTTTTGCTATACTTATCGAAATCTACCAAATTGGGTTTTATGGAAAGGGGAGAACATCTACTACAACTCTCTAGTTGAACACTTTTTCAGATTCCGTAAGAAACTCAAAATCCAACCCCTTGAATACAAGTCGAATCAACCAAAATAGCAATTTTTTTTTATGCTCGCTGTTTTGGGGAAACAATTTGTTTTGCCCATCCAATTAACCCCAAAAAGTATATAACAATTAGAGCATGGTATTAATACATACAAGAAGCTCTCAAATTAATTTGGAGTCAAAATTCTATCTTTAACACAAGTAATTAAGTCTAACTACATACTAGTTTATGATCGATTCTTTAGTGTTCTATTTGAGTTCTACCACTTCAATATTTATATGCCTTTTATTCTTGTCCATAAACATGATTGTGCATATGAAATTATTTCATGTTCTTCATTTAATCAACGATAATAATAATAATAATAACAACAACAAAAAAAACAAGTTGAGAACCCCCACCCAAAAGTGTAGGAAGGACTTGCTAGTTCTTCTCCTCCTTACTCCTTGTTCTTGCTCCTCTTCAAGAACAACCCCTAAATGAACCCATGAAATTTGATTGATTTGATCTGTCTTTTCTTTTCTTTTCTTCTCATTTTTTTTTCTAAAATAAAACAATTTAAGAAACTATAAGAGAAGAAGAGAATGAGATGGAGGAAACACTAAATGAAAAAGGCTCTTGCCCTTGGTAAATGTGGCCAGCCAAAAGGGGGGGGGGGGGGGGGGGTGGTTATAAGAGAAGGGGGTTGGGTTTTGTAGTGTGAGTAGAAGCCATTTGTTCTTCTCATTTGTGGCTCAGCAAATTTTAGACTAATTTGAAAATTAAAATTGCAATCAACACCCAATGGTCCCAATCTAATCCCTCCCCTCCAATTGATCATGATTGATCAAGAATAAGATGTATTTTTCCAAAATCACATACTACATGATTTTGTACAAACATACGAAATCAATATGGTACATATACGTACATGTATCTGTCTATTCAGATAATTTTTGTTAGTTAAAACAAATAATCTCTACAAAAAATATTTTAATTCAGAAATAATAATAAAAATAATTTTATTACCAGCTCGGAAGATTTCAGTACCTATTTGATACAATACAGATGTATACAGACTGGTATATATAGATAATGTTTATTAACAAAACTGGGTAATATCCATCAAAAACATTTCAATTATGAAAATAATAATAAAATAATAATTTTTAATATCAGGCCCGGATATTTCAGACATTTTCTCAAAAACGCATTTTACAGGATTTTGTACAAGTGCACAAAACCGATACAATACATATATATAATTACTTGTATACATATACAGATAACTTTTTATTAGTAAAACCAAGTAATTTCCATAAAAATATTTTAATTTTAAAAATAATAATAATACAAATATAATATCCGACCGGGATATTACAATACTCCTTATTTGAATAGTTCTGTCCTCAGAACTACGTTTAGTCAGGAGAACAGAAAAATATTCATATACTAAATAACTCGGGGAAAGAAAGCTTATACGGCTTTCCGACTCCCAAGTGACTCCTCCACGAACTGGTTCTCCAAAGAACTCGACCTTGTTCCCAAAGCTGCATGCAGACTCTGCCAAAATTGAGACGTAACTCTTGAATCTCGGTCAGAACTTTTGTCGCTGGCACTCTATGCTGCTTCCTTGCGCCTTCAATGAGGACTTTCGCTAATTTTTTTAGTGACTAAGTCATCTTTATTGGAAGAAAATGTGCATACTTTGTCAACCGAGTCCCCAATAACCCAAATTGAGTCATTCATTTTTGAATACCTGGGTAATCATGTGATGAAGTCCATACTGATATTCTGAAATTTTCCTTCATCAACTTGCTGCTGCAGTGCTTCAATCCCTGCATCTCTTGCCTAAGCTTTCTGACTTGCTTACTTAAACTCGGTTGCAGCTTCTATCATTGAAACCCTAGGTATCAGTGAAGTACTTCCTCTCTTAGTGGAGGCTATTACAATGTATAGAGATCTAGAGAAACCCTAGGTTTAGTCGTGATACAATAACCGTCTGATATATCCTAAAGAGATAATTATACGATAAGAGCCGTATGATCTAATTTGGAGGAGAAGATGGACCCGAAAGATTCCCCAAGAACTAGCTCAATAAACTGTCAACCGCTAATGTTGGTCAGCAGCCCTAAGGTGCAGTCGATTGCATTCAACTCATATCAAGTCAGAGAGTTCTGGAAGTCGACTGCGTTTGGATGCAGTCGACCGTCAAATCCCTTGACTGATACTGCTTAACCTCTTCTTCTTCTTCCAACGAGGCTTCGACATCTTCTCACTTCATCGCATTCTCTTTCACATCGAACTATAATATGCAAGACATAAACCAAACAAATAGCCCTTGATCATCTTTGAACTTGCTGAACACATCTGTTTATTATTTTCCAGTATAAGTGCATTTGCCTTGATTCATTATGATATTTACTCAAGGCAAAAATACAGAGAACTATATTGTAATTATGGTCTTTCCTAGGTAACAATTCTAACTCTGCGGTTAATGAATATCATGATCTCTGGCTGTACCTTGTTTCATTAAAATCTAATCAATTGAACCCCGGGGAGATTTTCCAACTATTTTTCTAAAAAAATCTTCTAACTCTACTTTAATTATTATGTTTTACTCACCAAGCTTTCATTTTATTGCTGAATATTGATGTTGATGCATGAAGTCTATACAATAGTAGCTTCAGATTTCTATTAGCATATCATAGATTGTCAAAGGGTCTAGAGGGGCAACTGTCCTTTGCTCCTTTAATCGGAATTCACATCTCCATATGGCCGCATCCCAAAAGTTTGGTTACTTATAATAACTAGGATATAGATTACTTTTTACAAAATTTGATTACAATCAAAAAGTAAAGTTTGATTTTCGAGGCACAAAACAGAGAAAGGAAAAGAAGAAGAAAACCAATAAAATAAAAACCAAAAAATGAAAATGAAAATAACAAAACCAAACCGATTGGTGTCGAGGCGGTCCTTAAAACAGATATGCCTTAAAACAGATTCGCCTCGTCTGGGTGCTGGAGTTTGCTGAGGCGTATGTCTTCCAGGATGCAACGACAGAAGAGCTCGACGTAGGCACGACGTTTAGTTCACGAACTGGACATTGTCTGAATTCTATCACTGAACGACCAAGACTTTGAGGCACAGAATAGAGGGGGAATGGAAGAGTTTCTGGTGTGTCTATTCAGGGGAGATGACCTCTATTTATAGGGCCAGGGTAAGATTTGTAATAGCAGACAACGCATTGAATGCATCTACTGTAACGACAGACAACTCCTTCACTGCACCGGAGTGGCTCTGCACGAGATGGGTTCACGTTGGTCCGGCATTCATATCTGCAGGACGTGCGGGCGCACACAAGTCGCATGTAATCAAGTCCAACATTGCCCACATGAATGAAATTGATGACCACAGACACGACAGACTGACACAACTGACCGACACGACAGACTTGGTGATAGAATTCAGCGGTCGAGATCAGCATAGGATAGGTAGGTGTTACCTTTGAACATTTCCTTATGAAAATATGTTTACTTTACTAACTAAACCGTAGACGCGATGTCCTTGAACTGTTCTGTCATTTGCATAAAAGACATATCTCACACAGAAATCTTCCTAACGCATTTCGGTTCTCACTGTTATTTCATTTTGTCCATGAACATATGCCTTGTTCTGCAAGAGTTTAATAAGAATATTGCCCAACATTATTTCCTTGGGAGCGGCCCTTCTTCCCTCTCACATAGGTGATTACTTAGTTAAGATTAAACCGCAATACTCTACTCGGATTTTCGATGCATAAGAATCATTAAAATCCTAGCTTAGCCTTTAGCCTTATGGGTATCACTGTTTCATCATAGGAATGGACAAAGGGAAATCCCCACAGTGATCCAACATGATCTTTACAATTTAGTTGTCCCTTTGAACCTATATGTCATGCCTCGCTTCCCAAAAATACAAAATACGAGTACATGACATTGGCCCAGCGAATGACTACCGTCACTCATATGTTGTTTATTCGATCAACTCAACAATATAATCAATACAGAACAATTGCGCAGAAATTAATAATAATCTCATGAACAATAATACTTGGAATGAAGTAATAAAAATATCCAAATATAATAATAATCCAACGTCTAGAAATAAATAGCAATATTCTGGACATAAACCCAATACAATAATAACCAAATCACAAATAGATAATAAGATTCAATATATTAAGTTTGATAAAACAATAAGCAATTAAAAGCATTAAAATCTTCAGAATCTTTGTTCTCCAATTTCAGCATGCAATTCTCCTTCATTACCTGTGAACACTTCATCTAAAACGAGGATAAAATTTGTCCTTAGAGAAAGTCATGGACAGAAGGTAGAGAAAGCAGGGAACAATGGAATAACGGTATAATAATGAATTCAATGGATCAATAGGAATCAATAATATGGCACGATAATCAATAATTAATATTATGGTAATCGATGCAATGGCTATAAATAATGATTCAAAATTTGGTAACAATAATCAATGATCATTATCAATAACACTTAGCCAATATTCGATATCAATAGAAACAAAGATGAACAATATGCAATGTCGGTGATGTGTCAATTCTTATGTCTATTAATCATTTTAATCCTAACTAATGCATGTACTACTGTGTCTCATATGTTCAATACCACAGGTTCGATGCATACATACAATTTCGTTTAGACTCAAGTGGAAGATTCTATAGATCAAGTACACGACACGATAACGGTATTTGCAGCATTGGTGCACACTGGTGGGATCATTAACAATAAATAATTCATGATCAGTTGGGATACTGTGTCAGTAATCCAACAGCAAATCGATAACAAGAGTAGTCTGTACAAAAATGTAATTTCATACAATACTACGATATAGGATTAATTAAACTACTAAAGACTGAAAAGTGAAATTCTAGATAGCAAGAGTAGTCTGTACAAAAAAAATAATTTTCCACTGTTTTAGAACTCGAAAACTAAACCTGTCATAAGTTCTAGAAACTAGACTTTCACACGGTTCCAACGCATATTTAAAGTTCAAAATACGATAACAGTAGCTAGGTCAAACACATTGTTATTTTCAGATTTCATGTTCAGGCAGAAATTCGATATTATGTTGTTATATTTTTTGAATAAGCAAAAACTCAATAATAAATTTATTTAAAATATTTTCTAGACTCCTAAACATTAATACTAACAATCTGGAAATTATCAGAGAATATTTTTATCATTTGATCAGCCATTTTACTGTTTAAACATGAAAGATACAAGAATCTGAAAATCTGAAAGTAAAAATACAGCAGTAGTAAAACGGGCATAACTTTTGCTACACAACTTGGAAATTATAAGTTCAAGATGTTCTGGAAACTAGAAAGATAAGGCTACAATTCTTGTTCAGAAAGTAATTCATTTTAAGATCATTTATTGGGTCAAAAATAGTAGACAACATAAAGCCAACAAGTAATATACAGGGTTTGGGTATCTTTCATGAAAATAAATTAATTCAACATGATGGGTATCAATTCCTGTTGCTGCTGATTTCGGTGTGGGGGCAAACAGATGAATTTGTGGGTTCTTGAGGACTTAAATGGGTCAAACCTTAGAACCTCCTTCACTGTTTGACTGGCTCCTTGCTGCTGTCACTGACCTGCACAAAGTTCGAAACACCAGGGTTGATGCCGGTGACGAACCCTCTGACGCTCTTGTGAGTACTCAGAAAAGAATATGAAAGAGCTTTAGGTTGGCAAAGAGTGATCACCCTGTAACGGTAGGAGGTAGGGGGTATTTATAGTCGTTGTGGAGATCTGTTTCAAGATAAGAACCAATCTCTACTCCTCGGTGTGGATGGATATATAGAAGTTGTTAGATCCACCCCCTAGGAATAAGGACAGATAAGGATTTCTCCATATCCTTAGAAATTGGCTCTTAACGAGTTAGGACTCGTACCCAGTTGAATGAATCCGTTCATGGGTTATTGGGCCCTGGTGAAGAGATCCAATTCCCATTTGAGACCCATTTGTAGGTGAAATTACCGTTTTGCCCCTGTGAACTTTAAGATTCGTGCTCAATTTGAATGGTCCCAATTTAATCCCTTTTTTAGCTGTATCATGATCCCCTCACTCCTAAAGACTGTTAGCTACAACCTTTGGGGAGTAGTTTCGCTGTTTCAATGGCATACATAATTTTATCGGAGCTCTTAAAGGGAGTTCGAATCTTGTTCGAGGAGTAACGATGTTTTTCTGAGCTGGCAACACGGCCAAGATTTTTTTTTTAGGGAAAAGGTGGAATAACGCCACCCTGTTTCATTAATAAGAAGTTAATAAAACAACCCCAGTGTACCGGGAAAATACAAAAGTACAGTGTAGGAAATAAAATATAATCCCCTAACAAAACCCTAGGGGGTGGGTCTAATCACCCATACATCATACAACCAAAAGTACAGTAGGTTGGTACAAAAGAAAACCAAGTAGCGGAGGCTGCGGCTAATGAAACTCTAATGAGTATGGAGGGCACCAACCCCTCAGTCTAGTGTCGGTCCAAATTCTACCTCCTCATCATCAAATTCCTTCACCTGGAAGACCCTGGCAATCCTCCTTCTCGCTCCTGTGGCAGCAGCTGTAGCCCAAAAAGAGATAAGATGCATGATATGATTAAGGTTACCAGAAATACTGTTACATGAAGCACAAAAATTGAAATTATTTCTGTCTAGATATAACATCCATGTAGTTGCTGCAATGGCAATGTACCACGCATCCTTAATATCGTGGCGAATCGAGGCAAATTTGGGGTCAATCCACAAATCCTCATATTCGCAGGGATAGTCATCTGTTCCTAAGGCTCGTAATACCTCTACCAACATTGCCTTACTTCTTGGGCAGTGAATAAAAAGGTGATTCAAATTCTCCACATGCAGATTGCAGAATCCATAGTTGGTCGCTATGTGGGATTGTCTTTTGGCAAGGTTCTCTCTGGTGAGGATTGCATTATTGAGCACTAGCCAGAGGAAGACCCTGACTTTAAGGGGGATTTTCGCCTTCCATAACACCTGTGTCCAGCTGGGTCTGCATCCTCGATAGTGAATTCGGTGATACAGGGATCTAACCATGAAAGCTCCCTTGGTCTCGAGTCCCCATCGCATCTGATCTGGGTCTTGAGCACACCTCACACCGGTCCGTGTGATGTGTGCTTGCAATTCAAGTAGTTGCTGGTGTAATTCCGGGGTAAGAGTTCCTCTTAGCGGTGGTCTCCAATTGCCCCTCTTCCAAGTCTCGCACGGCCAAGATTGTTCTTAGGCTCTTTTGGACTTTTGGAGATTTTTCCCAATTTTTAAACTATTTTTTGAATCATTTATCCAATTATGCAAAGCGATGATTTATTTTTCGAGAGCACTAATTAATCATTCTAACCAATAATTATTTACTCAGGAGCTCAAAAAATATTTTTCCGAATTTATAATTATTTTAACAATTTTTAATTAATTTTCTTGACCTTTTAATTATTTTTTGCAATTTTAAAATAATTAATTCTAATTATAATTAAAAATAAAAAGGATTTAATCAAAGAATTATGACGTGGCGCAATCTGGGACGTCCATCGATCACTGACGTGAATTTCTGAACAATCAGAGGGTGGATCAGCGCTTTGGTGACGTGGCTGAATCTGGGGCGTTCATCAGGCTTAGGCAAGAGTTTCTAAGCTATCGGATGGCCCCTCTATCGCACAGGCATTTTTCCCCATTTGCAGGTCGGTGGCATGAGTGCTCGGCACCAGTTGCCGACCCCCTTTTGCCACTTCGGTAGGTTGACATGTGTTTGGGTGGAGGCCGAGGTCGAGGGGGTTCAGCGAATGCTGCCGAGGTCGAGAAGGACCTCGAGAGGATGACACGCATCTGGGTGTAGGCTGAGGTCGATAGGGTTCGGCGAATGCTGCCGAAGTCGAGAGGGACCTCGAGAGGATGACGCATGTCAAGTTGACTGTTGACTGGTTAGAGCCTTTTCTCGCATTTGGACGTCGGGGGCCGGAGTGCTCGGCATGTGTCGTCGAGGTCTAAGAGAGATTTTTTTCTCATATTTGAATGTCGGTAGCATGAGTGCTCGGCATGTGTTGCCGAGGTCCAAGAGAGATTTTTTTCGCATTTGGACGTCGGTGGCAAGAGTGCTCGGCACACGTTGCCGAGGTCCAAGAGAGATTTTTCTCGCATTTGGACGTCGGTGGCACGAGTGTTCGGTGCACGTTGCCAAGGTTCAAGAGAGATTTTTCTCGCATTTGGACGTTGGTGGCACGAGTGCTCGGCACACGTTGCCGAGGTCCAAGAGAAATTTTTTTGGATTTGGATGTCGGTGGCAAGAGTGCTCGGCACGTGTCGCCGAGGTCCAAGAGAGATTTTTTCTTACATTTGGACGTCAGTGGCAAGAGTGCTCGGCACACGTTGCCGAGGTCCAAGAGAAATTTTTCTCGCATTCGGACGTCGGTCGGATGAGTGCTCGGCACACGTTGTCGATGTCCAAGAGAGATTTTTTGTCACATTTGGATGTCAGTGGCAAGAGTGCTTGGCACACACGTTGCCGAAGTCCAGGAGAGATTTTTTCTCACATTTGGATGTCGGTGGCATGAGTGCTCGGCACACGTTGCCGAAGTCCATGAGAGATTGCTTTTTCTCGCATTTGGACGTCGGTGGCAAGAGTGCTCGGCACGTGTCGCCGAGGTCCAAGAGAGATTTTTCCCTACATTTGAATGTCGGTGGCAAGAGTGCTCGGCACACGTTGCCGAGGTCCAAGAGAGATTTTTCTCGCATTTGGATGTCGGTGGCACGAGTGCTCGGCACACATTGCCGAAGTCCAGGAGAGATTTTTTCTCACATTTGGTTGTCGGTGACAAGAGTGCTCAGCACAGGTTGCCGAAGACTAGGAGAGATTGATTTTTCTTGCATTTAGACGTCAGTCACAAGAGTGCTCGGCACGGGTTGCCGAAGTCCAAGAGATTGGTTTTTCTCGCATTTGGACGTCCGTGGCAAGAGTGCTCAGCACAAGTTGCAGAAGACCAAGAGATTGATTTTTCTCGCATTCGGATGTCGGTGGCAAGAGTGCTCGGCATGGGTTGCCGAAGTCCAAGAGATTGATTTTTATCGCATTTGGACGTCGGTGGTAAGAGTGCTTGGCACTAGTTGCCGAAGTCCAAGAGATTGATTTTTCTCGCATTTGGACGTTGGTGGCAAGAGTGCTCGGGACGGGTTTTCGTCTTGTGGTAAATGGGCCGGGCTTTTGAATTCTTGAAGCCTTTTAGTCTCGATTTGTGTGCCGCCTCTATAAAACTTCACCCCCACTCCTCACTTGTTCATTTCTCTATTTTTCACTCAAGCGACTAGTTTTCACTAGTGGGAGTTTCAGGCAAGAATTTACTGATTTCCAGTGATCTTTCTGACCATTGCTATCACTTCAAAGTAATTCAACACTTAGCTTATTTTTAAAAAATGACTAGCTTTCCCCCAAGGCCAAAGACCTCCCCCCTCTCGCTCATGAGCCGACCTCGAGCCATGTTCCGCCAGTCGACAAAGGCAAAGCCATAGAAGGGCCCACTTCGATCGTAGTGGAGACTGTAGTTGAGGACCTACGGAGGATGGGGGAGTTCGGCAGGATGCCCGGGGTTCTGACCGGACATCAGAGAGTTCGGGAGCTACCGGAGGAGCACGCCGAACGTATCATGTACGACATGGGGCGGAGCTTCGAAGGGAATGCCGCAAGGGAGACTTCGGAGGTCGAAGATACCATTTCTATACTCAACGAGGCTGATCTGGCATTAGTTCGGGAGTGCTTTCAGATCCCCGAGAAGTTCGAGCTGATGCTGCTCGGGCCTGGAGTGAGGGCCAATTCTCCGATGCCGGTGAATATGCGCTTCTGGCTGGTCGATGCTTTCATAGCCGGGGTGCGGCTGCCTCTCCAACCCTTTGTTATCGAGGTGCTGCGGTGGTTCCAGATCAGCCCAATTCAGCTCATGCCGAACGAGTGGAGGCTAATCAACGGGTTCATCCTCCACTGTCAGGCGGCGGAGATCAAGCCGGATCTGAGAGTGCTCCGGACCCTATACCAGCTTCTTCAGCAACACAACTCGGAGTTCAGGTTCTACCTGGCTTCGAGGCATGGCACCAGGCTCGTCAGCTGCCCCGACTCGATAAAGTACTAGAGGGACAAGTGCTTTCTCATCCGGAGTCGAGAGCTGTGGAGTATCCCGACGACCTGGGTCAAAGAGGTGTCGAAGAGAGTGAAGGAGGGTCCGGTGCTTTACCCCGATGAAGAAGACAAGGTTCAGACTCTTCTCGACTGACTGAAGTTCGATTGGAGGGACCTGGCCGAGGAGGTGCTCTTCAGGGGGGGTCTCAGCCGCATAAACCCCAGTATGCGGTTTACCCTTTGTTTTTTTTTGGTTTGGTCTACTTGTGCGTAACCATCTTTTCTTTTTGTGTAGAAAATATGGACTTCGATTCCATGCTGGTGTAGCGCGGGATTCTGAGTAGCAAGGCTTCGAGGAAGAGGAAGAGGGTTGCTTCGAAGGTGTCCTCTCCGAGACCGAAGACGGTCACCGCAGCTGTAGAGCAGGTGGCTATGCTGGCCACTGTCGTTCAGAGGACACCGACCCCTGCAGCGACTTCGGTCGTGGTAGAGGCAGGGGCCTTCCCCTTAGCTGCCGCTTTGGGTATGGAGGCCACACCTCTGACAGCCGAGGCCGAGGTGTTCCTGACCGAGGAACACAAAAAGATCTTCATCCGAGATTGGAAGGTCCGGAAGCTCGACGGGTTCCTAGGGGACTCGACATCGAGCATGCAGGCAGTTAGGCATCTTGCGACGCCGAAGGATAGGGCTGCCATGGACGCCGGCGGGGTAGGAGACGATGCGCTCGAGATTGCTCGGGCAGTAGTATTGGTAAGTATTGCAGACTAGCTTGTTGTACACTTGTATTCTTTCTGAGTTCTTAATGCGACTGTTTTCTTTTTGCAGATAACTTGCCACTTCGGTCATCTAATGGAAAAGATGACCGAGCTCAAGAAAGAATTGAAGCAAGAGACGGATAGGGCTCGGGCAGAGAAGGCTCAGATCGCCAAGGAACTCGAGCAGCTGAAAGCCGAAGCCGAGGGAAAGACGACGAGGATGGAGTACCTCGACGGTCTAGTGGTGAAGCTCGAGGCCAACATCACTGTCCTGCTCCAGCAGAAGGAGTCGGCAGAAAATGACAGGGAGGATGCCATCGCCACTGCTAAGGTCGTCGCCGCCGCCAAGGAGGCCAAAGCTGAGGCCCTGGAGAGGGCGCAGGGGTTCCTCACTGTGAATATGGTGAAGGCCTATGCCTGGGCCATTGTGCAAGTAAAGGAGAGCTACCTCGAGGTGGACTGCTCCGGATGGCGCCTCTTCCCCGACCCCGTCCCGAGATTCGACGATGCCTCTGAAGAGGGTGAAGAAGGGGACAATGACGTGGAGGTTGAGGTCAACAAGGCCGAAGTGGAGACTGGCTCGGAGGCAATGCCCTTGGCAATCGTCACTGCCACGCATGGGTCGGAGCCTGCAACGACCGGCGGCCACGGTAAAGAGGTTCAGCCTGGACTTGTAATTCATAGTTATTTTGATAAGAAATGTGTTGCCTAATTGCAGACTGGCCACCGCTTGTAAATTGAATTTTAATGAAATGAAATCTTTTTGAAAACTTTTTGGTTAAGTGTTCTTTGTAATTTGTCTGATTTTCTTCCGAGTTGTCCCGTAGTGGCTTCGCTTGAACTTAATACCTTGGCTTTTTAGATTGTCGAAGTATCTGATATTGCCAAAGTGTTACGCCTCCGAACTGGTCTTGGGGTCACAAAGCTGGGCCTTGCTCAAACTCGAGATAGGTTGTATAAAGCTGAGTGAAGTTGAACTACCTCAAGCTGACGTTGGCCCGTCGAGACTCCGAGTTAAAACGGCTAAAGGAGAAGTCTCGCAAGGTGCCCCCTAAAGGGGAAGAGACGTGTCCCTCGATGGCCATTAGCGAAGGCTTAAGATTAAAATTCCTTTGTCAGTCTCTGTTCGACATCAGGGCTGAGAGAGATGGGCTGAAGAACGTAGTACTCAAGATGAGCTTGGAGGTGGCGCAACTTCGGAGGACTATCACCGAGGCTTCTCGCACGGGTATCTCGAGCCGGATGCTGCACCTGAAGATCAGAGTGACGGACGAGTCGCTGAAGGAACGAGTCGTAGAGCTAGAGGCAGAGAATCATCGGCTGCGACGGCTCTCCGAGGGGAGTAACGTCAGGAGCACTTCCTGCCCCCAAGGTGAGTACACACAAGGGAGGTCGTTCCACAAGTTGGTGCTACGCTCGCCCCCCGTCTTGAGGTGCCCTGGCGACGCACAGAGCGGAGTGGCTGGCTCGTCGAGTGGAGCATCTGTTTGGGCAACACTTAGGCTCTCAGGTGCCGAAGACGCAACTCGGCTCGCCTGTTTGGATACCTCTGCAGAAGTAAGGCCACAGCAACACTGTGCCTGCCAGCCTCGCTTGTCACTTAAGAGAAGCAACCCACTCCCTAGGAGGAGTTAGGGTAGATCTTTGTAATTTTGTAGTCTTTGTTTTGTGTGAGTCTTTTTCCTCGATGTAAAGATGAGTTGTTGGTCTATAGTTAGACTTGTACCTCAAATTTTAATGAAATAGTGAACACATTTCTCGAACCTGTGTGTTCTGCTATCATTTGCATGAGTATCAACAGTTGTGGAACATCACACGTTACCGAAGACCAGGATTGATTTTTCTCGTATTTGGATGTTGGTGGCAAGAGTGCTCAGCACACGTTCCCGAAGTCCAGGAGATTGATTTTTCTCGTATTTGGACGTCGGTGGGAAGAGTGCTCGGTACAGGTTGCCAAAGTCACAGAGATTGATTTTTCTCGTATTCAGAGGTCGGTGGCAAGATTGCTCAGCATAGGTTGCCGAAGTCCAGGAGAGATCTTTCTCGTATTTGGACGTCTTCCGAGCTTGTCATTTAGAGAACATCAACAGCTATAGGAGCAATTGCGAATGGTGAACCACTTCGTACTTTCTTCTGAGCAAGTAGTTAAAGCAGAATCGAACCAAGTGTTGGACTCCGAGCTTGTCATTTAGGAGATATCAATGGCTGTGGGAGCAATTTCGAATGGTGAACCACTTCGTACTCGCTTATAAGCAAGTAGTTAAAGCGGAATCGAACCAAGTGTTGGACTCTGAGCTTGTCGTTTAGGAAATATCAACGGCTGTAGGAGCAATTCCGAATGGTTAACCACTTCGTACTCGCTTATGAGTAAGTAGTTAGAGCAGAATCGAACCAAGTGTTGGACTCTGAGCTCGTTGTTTTAATGAGTTTTTTTTGTAAGCGTAGAAGTAGTAGAATTAAAATGCTCAGAATAAAGAACGTGCTGGGGTAGATCACTTTATTTAAAACACTTGGGCAGTCGCTTCTAAGTTGCGAGCTGCAATTACATTTTAATAAAGAAAAAAGAGAACTTTAACATGTTTTATGGAGAAAATTCTTGGAGAAGTTGCTTGGAGCGGTGTTCAAACACCCTCTTGGTACTTCAACAAGTGCTCCGCGTTCCATGTCCTCAGTATTCTCTTGCCCCCTGGGTTTTCGAGTTGGTACGTGCCTGGGCGGATAACTCTGGAGACCCTATATGGACCTTCCCAGTTGGGTGCTAGCTTGCCCTTCTTGCTTGGAAGGGAGATTGACAGCTTCCGAAGCACTAGGTCCCCCTCCTTAAGATTAGTGGGATGGACTTTGTTATTATAAAACTGGGTTATCCTACGTCAGCTTGTCAGATGGAAGCTCTTTCGCGGATCTCATCGATGAGGTCCAAACTGTTGTGAAGCTGGTTCACATTCTGCTCTTCATTGTAGGCGATCGGGGCGAAGGTAAGCCGACCTCTAGGGAAATGATGGCTTTGGAGCCATATGTGAGATTGAAAGGGGACTCTCCTGTCGGAGTTCTGTTCATGGTGCGATAGCTCCATAGCACGTTAGAGAGCTGTTCGACCCATAATCCCTTAGTGGATTTACCGAGCCTCTTCTTTAGGCTGGAGAGTATTTGTCGATTAGCGTTCTCCGCTTGGCCGTTGGATTGAGGGTGGGATATCGAGGAGAACCGCTGCTGGATGCCGAGGTCAGTGTAGAAGATGCGGAATGTTGCTCCTGCGAATTGAGTTCCGTTGTCGGTTACCAGGATACGGGGAACTCCGAACCTACTGGAAATGTTCTTTCATAAGAACTTTTGGACCTTGTTCTCCGTAATCATTGCAAGGGGCTCGGCCTCGATCCACTTGGAGAAATAATCTATTGCCACAACGAGGAACTTCAGTTGTCCTGGGGCTGGGGGGAATGGTCCGAGCAAGTCCATTTCCCACATTGCGAAAGGGATCGGACTGGCAAGGGAGGAGAGCTGGGCTTGTGGTAGGCGGCGGATTGGAGAAAATTTCTGGCAGAAGACGCATTGGCAGACGTATTGTTCAGAGTCACTAAGAAGTGTGGGCTAGAAGTAGCCGTAATTTAAAATTTTACGGGCTAGGGATCTTGATCCCAAGTGCGCGCCACACATTCCGTCATGAGCCTCCTTCAGGGCATAGTGTGCTTCTTCGGGGGAAAGACATTTCAGGTAGGGTCTGCCATCTATCAGAGTATAGGAGCGTTTGTACATGACTCCCTCATTGAGTGTGTACCACTCCGCTCTGGTCCTGACTCTCCTTGCCTTTCTGGGGTCAACTGGAAGAACTCTGTCTCTAAGGTATTCGAGTAGGGGTTTCATCCAGTTATCCCCATGTGTTAGGGGCAGGACTTCCAATGGTTCCGAGTTGTCTTCCTCGATACTGGGTCTTAGGAGGATTTCTATCAAGGCAGTCCGCTCCAAACCCTGGAGGGAAGAGGAGGCGATTTTCGAGAGAGCATCAGCCTGTGCATTTTCCTCTCGGAGGACTCGTTGGAGCTGGGCATCTTCAAATAAAGCCAATAGTCCCTTTACCTTTGCCAAGTACTTGGCCATGCACTCGTCTCTTACTTCGTACTCTCCTGACACTTGGTTCACGACTAGCTGCGAATCACTGAAGACTTTGATATGTTTGGCCCCTGCTTTGCGGGCCATGCAGAGTCCCACTATAAGGGCCTCGTATTCAGCCTCGTTATTTGATGCACTGAAGCTTATGCGGAGGGAGTATTGTAGAACAAAACCATCTGGGCCGGTGAGGATGACCCCTGCCCCACTTCCGTTGGCGCACGAAGACCGGTCAACATTCACGGTCCAGACCTGGGGTTCTTTAGCCGACTCAAAGGGATCGGGAATGGTGCTCTCAACAATGAACTCCGTTGTGGCTTGTGCCTTTATAGCGGTTCGGGGTTAGTAGCTGATGTCGTGCTGGCTCAGCTCTATGGACCATTTCATTAGATGCCCCGATGTCTCAGGCTTATGGAGATTTGCTTCAGCGGCTGGTCGGTAAGGAAGACCACCGAGTGGGACTGAAAATAGGGGCGAAGTTTCCTCACCGCCATGACTAATGCATAGGCCATCTTCTCTACCTTCGAGTAGCGGAGTTCCGTGTCCCTAAGGACTTTGCTCACGTAGTAGATTGGTCGTTGCATCTTATCCTCCTCCCTTACCAGGACGACACTGAGGGTCTGCTCCGAAGTTGCTAGGTATATGTAGAGGATTTTGCCAGGCTTTGGCTTGCTCAAGAGTGGGGGGTTTACCAGGTAAGCATTCAGTTGATTGAAAGACTCTTCCTGTTGTTGCCCACACTCGAAGCCTTTCGCTCCTCTCAGGGCTTTGAAGAATGGGAGGCATTTCTCCCCTGACATAGAGAGAAAACGCCCTATAGCTGTGAGGCATCCCGTAAGCCTCTACACCTCTTTCATATTGGAGGGAGGAGCTATATTGAGTATGGCTTTGATCTTCTCAAGATTGTCTTCTATGCCCCTCTGGCTCACCATGAATCCGAGGAATTTCTCGGACGATATGCTGAAGATGCACTTGCTGGGATTCAATCTCATGTTGTGCCTTCTCAACACTGCGAAGGCTTCCTAAAAGTCACGGACATGCTCCTGCCTGCTGACGCTTTTGACCAACATGTCATCCACATAGACTTCCATGTTATGGCCTATCTGGTCTCTGAAGACCTTGTTAACAAGGCGTTGGTACGTAGCTCTGGTATTCTTCAGCCTGAAGGGCATTACCTGGTAGCAGTACAGGCCCTAGGTCGGTTACTAACGAGGTCTTCGGAATGTCAGGAGGGAACATCCGGATCTGGTTATACCCCGAGAAGGCATCCATGAAGCTGAGGAGCTTGTGGTCGGAGATTGCATCGATTAGAGCATCGTTGCTCGAGAGGGGGAATGGGTCCTTCGGACATGCTTTGTTGAGGTCGGCGAAGTCGATGCATATTCTCTAGCTCCCGTTGGCCTTTTTAACCATTACCACATTGGACAGCCACTCGGGGTAATTCACCTTCTGGATGAACCGAGCGTTCAAGAGCTTCTCGACCTCTTTGTTGATCACCTGCTGGTGTTCGGGAGTGAATTTACGTCGCTTCTGCTGGATGTTTAACTCCCGGGGCAACGCTGAGGTGGTGCATCAGGAGCTCTTCTGAGAATCCGGGCATGTCAGCCGCAGTCCAGGCGAAAAGATCACAGTTCTCCCTTATACATTGGGAGATGTCTTCTTTGATGGAGGGGGAAAGGGCCTTGCTAATCTGAAATGTCTTGGCAGCATCTCCTTCTAAGAAGGCAACTTCTTCCAGCTCGTCCATTGGCTCGGAGATTGTCTAGCTACTTCCTTGCGGGAGTTTGAGGGCTTCAAAGGAGAGGACCGGCCCTCCCATCGAGATCATGTAACATTTATGAGCCGCCTCCTGGCTCCCTCTTACTTCTCCCACTCCTGCCTAGGTGGGGAACTTCATTTTCATATGATAGGCCGATGGCATGGCCTGGAGAGCGGCCAAACCCGGTCGACCCAAGATGACGTTGTAGGCGGCCTTGATGTCTACTACCATGAATTCCATCGACTCGGTTCGAGTGACCGGGGTTTTGCAAGTGATCACGTCAAGGGTTATTACTCTCTTGATTGTCACCAGCACCCCGGTGAACCCGTGAAGAGTGTAACCAGCTCGCTTGAGCTGATCTCTTGACAGCTGAAGGCCCTGGAATGCCTCCAAGAAAAGAATATTGACTAAACTGCCGTTGTCCACTAGGATTCGGCGTACATCAAAATTGGCCATCCGGAGGTTTATAATAAAGGCATCACAATGGGGTGTCCGGATGCCCTCCAAGTCCCGATCAGAAAACGTAACAGGAACCCCAAGACCCTTGGGAGGAGGATGGCTCTGTACGACATTCACTTCTCAAACGAAGGCTTTTCGGGAGGAGTTGGAATCTCCCCTCATTGGGCCTCCGTGTATGAGGTGAAGGACGGCCTCGGCTTCGATGTTCAGGGTCTCTGCATGTTGCTCGGTTCGCCTGTTAGCCCCTCTAGGGGGTGGAGGTGGATCGGTCCTATCTTTCCTCACGAACCTAGTGAGCGGCCCTCTTTGAATGAGGGCCTCAATCTCGTCCTTCAGGGCCCGACAGTCGTCTGTGTCATGGCCGTGGTCCATATGGAAGTGGCACCACTTATCCCGGTTTCTTTTCTTTCCGGGGTTGTTCATCTTTGGAGGTGGCGGTAGAAGACCCTCCTTCCCAACTTCCATCAAGATGGCCGAGACACTCGCATTGAGCGGAGTGAACTTCTCGAAGCGAGGAAGAGGGCAACGTTGACCCACATTGTCTTTTTGGAGCATCTTAGCTCCTTCTTCAGCAGTCTTCCGTTTGTTTTCGGAAGACGATCCTTCAAGAGTGGGGTGGTTGAGATCTTCTTCAGCTCGGATGTACTTCTTGCTCTTGAGAAGGAGCTCTGGGAAGTTCCAGGAGGCTTCTTGGCCAGGGATGTCCTGAGATCGGGGTTAATGACATTAGACTGGAAGGCTGCCGAGGCCACGGACTGATCCAGAGAGGCGATAGATTTGGCCTCCGCCGTGAACCGCTTGACGTAGTCCCTTAGCCGCTCGCCCTTCCTTTGACTGAGAAAGAGCAAAGAGGTGCTTGTCTTTTCGGAGCAGCGATTGCTCACGAAGTGGGTGAGGAAGAGACCTTCGAACTGGTCGAAGGAGAAAATGGAGGCCGGAGCAAGTCTGGAATACCACTCTCGAGCGGGCCCCTTGAGCGTAACTGGGAAGGTTTTGTAGAGAAGGGCGTCAGAGGCATGGTGGATCATCGTGAGTGTTTTGAAACTCTCAATGTGATCAGCGAGGTCCGACTCCCTGGTATAAGACTCACAGTGCGGAGGCTTGAAGTTCTCTGGGACGGGGGCCTCTATGATAGTACGGGAGAATGGGGGTCTGCTCGGGTGGAGGTTCCTCCCCTGTTGTTCCTTATCTTTATCGAGTTGGCTGAGGCGCCTCTCCATCTCGTGGAGACGGCGGTAGACCGAGTCCTCCCTTCGGTCATGCTTCGCTGAGCTGCAAGACTCGTCTTCATGTAGAAGAGGGCTAGGGCTGCAGCGGCTATAGCTTTGAGTAAGTCATGGAATGGGGGTGTGACGGCAATGGCCTAAAGCTGGTCGAGGACTGGGAGAGCGACGGCGATGGCTCGGAGCTGGCCGAGGACTGGGTGAGTGGCGGCGATGGTTAGGAGCTGGCCGAGGACTCGGAGCTCGTTGGTCGTTGTTGGGAGCAACATTGAGTGCCCGGAGGACTGCCTCTTGGAACTGTTGGAACTCTACCCTCGTGATGGGGGCCTCCTGCTCCTGATGGGCTCAAGGGGTAGGATGGCCGTTTGGAGAGTGACTTCTTCTCTGACGGTGCTGAGGTGACTCTCTCCGCCTCCTAGGAGAGTTGGACCCTCTGCGATCTGTCTTGCTAGGTGAACGGTCCCTCTAATTCTCCCGACGAGGGTTCCCATCACGGGTCCGCCTCCCGTCCAAGCGGATCCGAAGATCTGGCTTGTTCTTCCGGTTGTTGAGAAAATCTCGTAGATCTCTTGGAGTTGGATGGCGATGGGAGGCCATGGAGTCGGAGGAAGGGTTGTGCATAAAGACATGGACCTGATGAAGGGGTTGCTTTTGGCGACTTCGGCGATAGGGTTCTCCAACAGCCACTTGAGGCCCTCGAGGTTGCTGAACAGGTTGAAGGATCGGTTGTTCGAGCTGCTGGGCCAGCTGGACGGGCGGAAGGAGACCCTCTGGAGGCGGAGGAGGGATGGAAGTTGTTCTATGGTTGGAGACCATGGACTTCCCTTTCTTTAGAGGCTTAGCTAGGAGTCGCTTTTGTTGATGGAGAGGGTTGGATTGCTATTCGAGTTCCTACAAACGGTGCCAATCTATTGCCGCTGATTTCGGTGTGGGGGCAAACAGATGAATTTATGGGTTTGTGAGGAATCAAATCGGTCAAACCTGAGCCCCTCCTTCATTGTTTGAATGGCTCCTTGCTGTTGCCACTGACCTGTACAAAGTTTGAAACACCAGGGTTGATCCCGGCGACGAACACTCCGACGCTCTTGTCAGTACTCAGAAAAGAATATGAAAGAGCTTTAGGTTGGCAAAGAGTGATCACCCTGTAACGGTAGGAGGTAGGGGGTATTTATAGTCGCCGTGGGGACCTGTTTCGAGATAAGAACCAATCTCTACTCCCCGGTGTGGATGGATAGAAGTGGTTAGAACCACCCCTAGGGATAAGGACGGATCAGAATTTCTCCATATCCTTAGGAACTGGCTCTTAACGGGTTAGGACCCATACCTAGTTGAACGGATCCGTTCATGGGCTATTGGGCCCTAGTGAAGAGACCCAGTTTCCATTTCGGACCCGATCGTAGGTGAAATTACCGTTTTGCCCCTGTGAACATTAAGATTCGTGCCGGATTTGAACAGTCCCGATTTAATACCATTTTTAGCCGTATCAATTCCTTAGTCAATAAATTGTGTAATCAACATGATCGGTGCAATAATATGATAAATGAAAATAAAATCATAGGCATATACTAAACTATCATCGATCAAACAACAAACAATCAACCAAACATACAACCTAGTAGTTATTTCTACAATAATTAATTGTGTCATGATTATACGGTTAACCCTATTATCAATTCTACATGAATGCATGAAAGATGCAATCTTTAGATTCAAAAGTGGCACGATGTCAACAATATTGGGGTTAGCTCGTGTAAACCCTCAATAGACCCAACGAAAGAGATGAACAATGTATAATACGATACAAAGGGATCTACTTGCAAGTGTTTGAAAAAAACTTGAATTTGATACAGTTAACAATTCAAGAGGACAGTGACTTGCCTTATAAACGGTGAAAACGAATACCAAAAATAACGGGATAAGGATCCCAAAGCAACGAACCCACGAACTAGTACAATTTAACACGTGCAATATACTTGTAATAAAAAACCCACAGCAACACAAGAAAACAAGTGCAACAGTAGAGGGAGAGAGAGGCACGGGCGGTGGACGGCGATGGAATCACCGACGTCGATGGCGAGGGCGTCGACAGGTGGCAAAGGGCGGCGCGAACAGTGGCACGACGGGTACAGAGCAGGTGGGGGGTTAAGGCAAAAAGATAACAATTATTAGTAAAAATAGAATTATATAACAAATCAGTATTCGGTTTAACAATTTATTAAAATAATCCAATATTAATAATATATTTTATTTGGGCTAAATTATAATTAGTCGATCAATAAGAAATAGAATTAAGATCAAAATACCTCGTTATTTGAAATGAATATAATTTTCGATTAGAAAACACTTTAATAAAAATTTGAAACAAATTTAGCACAAAATAAATTTTAAATAATCATGATATAGAAATATACGGAAAATACTTATTAGCGGGAATAGAGGTTACAATCCTACCCACCTTACAACAAAATTTCGTCGTCGAAATTTTCCTAGGCTGTACATAGGACAAGCAAAAATGAACTTGTGAAATAACAAAACTGGGAATTAAAGGGAAAGCAACAAAATGGTGCCAACACCAGAATAAGAAGGAACATGGATATGAATGAAGTGATCAAGAATGATGTCAAATAAAGATTCAATGAGTGATGGCGAATGCAAATGAATGAATAAGGGAGAGAAGCTAGTAGGGTGGTACAAATGGAATTTGAAGAGGGTACGGTAGAGAAGGAATAACTAGTATGATACTCAATAATAAATCAATAAATGAAGGTAAATGCAAGATGCGGAATAGATAAATGATACAAGAGAGAATAAACAATGCAAGAACAGAAAACAAATATATTGCTAAATACCTGTAGGCACTCCTTCAGTGATCAAGTTGTAAGCCTGACCATGAGCTCCAGTCTGTCCTCCATTGGGGGCTGGTCCTCCTATCGGCGCATTGTGCCGGTTCCTTGGGCAGTCTCGAATCATGTGATCATCACTTCCACACCGCAGGCACTGGCGGTTTGCCATCCTGCAGTCCTTGCACAAGTTCCCAGGCTTCCGACAGTGTGAACAAACTAGATCCGACCTCTGAATAGCAGGTGGATACGGCAATGCCCTAGCAAGAAGGGACGGAACAGGCATCCTAATAGGCCCACCAGAAGGTCTAGCAGTAACAGGGTGCAAAACAGACCGCTGAATAACACGCTTTCTCGTACTAGTCTGGTCCTGAAGTCTTGCAGCATCCAGGATATCAGCATAAGAATGAATTCGGAAGGCAGCAAGACGATCCTGAATCTCAATGTCCAAGCCCAACAGGAAACGACGACCTCTATCTTTGTCCTTTACCACCATAGCAGTAGCAAGACGACTTAGTCGGGTGAATTCCGCAGCATATTCGTCCACGGTCCGGCTCCCCTGGTTCAAGACAGTGTTTAGTTTAACATCGGTACTTTATGAAATAACAACGAAAAAGCATGATTAAACACCATCTAACGAACCTGAGTTAATGAGACAAACTGTCGTTCCATTTCATTCTTGGTGACATTAGGGAAAGACTTCATGAGGAAGCTCTCCATGAAGGTCGCCCAGGGGATGGGTCGCCCCAATCGTCCAGCTTCAGCTTGCCACCAGATGTGGGCAAGGTTAACAAGTTGGATGCTCACAACATCCACACGATCAACATCTGCTATCCGTGCTGCAGTCAGCAGCTGTGCAGTCCTGATAAGCCATTTCTCGGCTTCAAGCGGACCTTCAGTGCCCGAGAACTAGTATGGATGGAGCTTCATGAAATTTACCACATTACCAGGTCTTGGTGGCAAGAATCCGGGTGCAGGTTCAACAGGTTCTCTATTACCAGTTTCATAAGCCATTCTCAGCTGTTTATTATGTTCCTGTTGCATCTACAACATCAGATCATTGTGCTCACGCTGCATTTGCATCAACTGTGCAATAGTGGGGTCACCAAACTGATCATCCCCCGCATGGGAAGATGAAGTACATTTTCTAGCCATGGTCTGCAATAAAAATTAAATGGTTAGCATCCAGATCATAAGTTGGATATCAATTGTTTATGCTACTCCTGTATTGCTCATACTGTTGAGTCAAACCGGTATACCCAAATATGATTAATATATCAATCAAAGCCAAACTTCCTTTCTTGAGTCACGTTTGACTGATATATTATCCAAACCCGGGCTCTGATACCACTAAAAACCTTGTCATGCCCCGCTTCTCAAAAATACGGAATACGAGTACATGACATTGGCCCAGCGAATGACTAACGTCACCCATAAGCTGTTTATCCAATCAACTTAACAATATAATCAATACAGAACAATTGCACAAGCATTAATAATAATCTCATGAACAATAATATTTGGAATGAAGCAATAAAAATATCCAAATACAATAATAATCCAACGTCTAGAAACAAATAGCAATATTCGGACATAAATCCAATACAATAATAATCCAATCACAAATAGATAATAAGACTCAATACATTAAGTTTGATAAAACAATAAGCAATTAAAAGCTTTAAAATCTTCAGAATCTTTGTTCATCAATTCCAGCAGGCAATTCTCCTTCATTACCTGTGAACACTTCATCTAAAAAGAGGAGAAAAATTATCCTTAGAGCAAGTCATGGACAGCAAGTAGAGAAAGCAGGGAACAATGGAATAACGATATAGCAATGAATTCAATGGATCAATAGGAATCAATGACATGACACGATAATCAATAATCAATATCACGGTAATCGATACAATGGCTATAAACAATGATTTAATATTCAGTAACAATAATCAATGATCACTATCAATAAAACTTAGCCAATATTTGATATCAATAGAAACAATGATGAACAATAAGCATTGTCGGTGATGTGTCAATTATTATGTCTATTAATCATTTTAATCCTAACTATTGCATGTACTACTGTGTCCCATATATTCCATACCACAGGTTCGATGCATACATACAATTTCGTTTAGACTCAAGTGGAAGATTCTTTAGATCATGTACACGGCACGATAACGGTATTTGCAGCATTGGTGCACACTGGTTAGCTCAATAACAACAAAAAATACACGATCAAATGGGATACTGTGTCAGTAATCCAACAATAAACTGATTATAATAACAATAGCCAACACACAATATTTTAGAAAACATGGTCCATACTTCAGTGTATAGTTACTACATCATCAACTACTCCAGTCAATCCCTTAAACTTCGGTTTATTAATTATTTTATTAATACAACAATACAATATGCAAATAAGAGACATAAGATGAATGATGGTAATGATTGACAATAACTCATTAGGATCATGCAATACATCATACACACTTCGATTCATGCAATACTACGATATAGGATTAATTAAACTATTAAAAACTGAAAAGTTAAATTCTGGACAACAAGAGTAGTTTGTACAAAAATATAATTTTTCGATGTTTCAGAACTCTAAAACTGAATCCGTCAGAAGTTCTAGAAACTAGACTTCCACACGGTTTCAACGCATATTTAAAGTTCAAAATCCGACAACAGTAGCTAGGTCAAACACATTGTGCTTTACAGATTTCATGTTCAGACAGAAATTCGACATTATGTTGTTATATTTTTAGAATCAGCAAAAACTCAATAATAAATTTATTTAAAATACTTTCTAGACTCCTAAACATTATTACTAACAATCTAGAAATTATCAGAGAAATTTTTTATCATTTGATCAGCCTATTTACTGTTTAAACATGAAAGATATAAGAATCTGAAAATCTAAATGTAAAAATACAGCTGTAGTAAAACGGGCATAACTTTTGCTACACAACTCGGAAATCATATGTTCAAGATGTTCTGCAAACTAGAAATATAAGGCTACAATTCTTGTTCAGAAAGTAATTTATTTTAAGATCATTTATTGGGTCGAAAATAGTAGACAACATACAACAAGCATTCAATATACAGGTTTTGGGTATTTTTCATGAAAATAAATTAATTAAACATGATGGGTATCACTTTGTTAGTTAATAAATTGTGTAATCAACATGATGGGTGCAATAACATGATAAATAAAAATAAAATCATATACATACACTAAATTATCATCGATCAAACAACAAATAATCAACCAAACATACAACCTAGTAGTTGTTTCTACAATAATTAATTGTGTCATGATTATACGGTTATCCCTATTATCAATTCTACATGAATGCATGAAAGATCCAATCTTTAGATTCAAAAGTAGCACGATGTCAAGAATGTTGGGGTTAGCTAGTGTAAACCCTCAATAGACCCAACGAAAGAAACGAACAATGTATAATACGATAACAAGGATATCTACTTGCAAGAGTTTTAACAAAACTTGAATTTGATACAATTAACAATTCAAGAGGACAGTGACTTGCCTTATAAACGGTAAAAACGAATACCAAGAATAATGGGATAAGGATCTCGAAGCAACGAACTCACGAACTAGTACAATTTAACAAGTGCAATATATATGTAATGAAAAACCCATAGCAACACAAGACAACAAGTGCAATAGTAGAAGGAGAGAGAGGCACGGGCGGCGGACGGCAACAGCGTCACCGACGGCGATGGCATCACCGACATCGACAGCGAGGGCATCGATAGGTGGCGAAGGGCGGCGCGAACAGTGGCACGATAGGGAAAGAGCAGGTGGGGGGTTAAGGCTGGCTGTTAAAGTCGAGGACAAGGAAAAGGGTGGCCGGGGTGGGATTTTGGGTGTCTGTGGCGGTGCTGGCTTTGACAAGGGTGTCGATGGGAGGTGGCGACGAGGATGGGAGTCGCCAGAGTGGTCGAGGTCACGCCGGAGAAGATGAACAGGAAGGGGCTCGGAAATTAGGCGGGAAACCAAGCGTCGGGGAGAGAGAATAGAAGAGAGAAATTTGATGACGGCTACAAATTTGTGTTTTTGGATTTTTAGGGTGTGTATTAGGGTTGTATTTTTAGAATACAAGTAGATTGTTGGGTTAATGGGTCTACGATCCAATAATAGTGGGTTTGGGTTGAGAACAAACTGTAATTTGGTTTTAGGGTTCAATTAAAGATGGGTTTGAATACAATAGGGTTCAGATAAAATATCCACAATCCCATAAAATAAAATTCAAAAGGTAGATAACCCAACGAGATGGGTTCATAAACAAAAGTTTAAATCCAGATAGATAAATAAATACTACAATGAAAAGAATATCAATTGGTCTTGAAAATAAATTGCAATTGCCAAGAAAATCAGATCAAATACGATAGTAAAATAATTCAATAGATAAATTTTAAATAGATAATAAAAAAAGATAACAATTGTTAGTAAAAATAGAATTATATAACAAATTGGTATTCGGTTTAACAATTTATTAAAATAATCCAATATTAATAATATATTTTATTTGGGCTCAAATATAATTAGTCGATCAATAAGAAATAGGAGTAAGATCAAAATTCCCCGTTATTCGAAATGAATATAATTTTCGATTAGAAAAAACTTTAATAAAAATTTGAAACAAATTTAGCACAAAATAAATTTTAAATAATTAAGATATAGAAATACACGGAAAATACTTATTAGCGGAAATATGGGTTACACTAGATCTTGGGATCTCCAGTAAACTAGGTTAGGTGTCCATTGTATCGACTTATTCTTTCATGGGCTTTAGTCTTATTCCCCTCGATGATTTATCAACTAACTCTCGGTTTAACCCTTTGGTTAGCAGATCCGCAATGTTATCCTTTGACTTTACATAGTCTACAGAGATAACCCCAGTAGAGAGTAGTTGTCTAATGGTATTATGTCTTCGACGAATATATCTAGATTAACCATTATACATATTGCTCTGTGCTCTACAAATTGTAAATTGACTATCTGAATGTATACAAATTGGAGGCACAGACTTTGTCCACCTTGGAATATCTTCAAGAAAGTGGCATAACCATTCAGCCTCTTCCCCACATTTGTCCAGTGCGATAAATTCAGATTTCATCGTGGATTTAGCGAACACTGTGTTTCGAGGATTTTCAAGAAACTGCTGCACCAGCTATTGTAAACACATGGCCACTAGTGGATTTTGAATTATCACTAGTTATCCAGTTCGCATCACTGTATCATTCAAGTATAACCAAATATCTCGTATAGTACAGCCCATAGTTACGAGTAAACCGCAAGTACTTCAGTACTCTTGTAATTGCTTTCCAATGCTTGCTTCCAGGATTGCTCGTATATCTACTTAGTTTACTTTTTGCATAGTCTATGTCTGGTCTTGTACAACTCATTAAGTACATTAGACTGCCTGTGATTCTAGAGTATTCCACTTGAGAAATACTCTCACCATTATTCTTAGATAAATGTAAAGTCAGATCTATTGGAGTTTAGGCAATTTCAGAATTATCTTTATCAAAATTTTCAAGAATATTGTCAATATAATGTGACTAGCTTAAAACAAGCTCGTCTGATATTCTTGTGATCTTAATTCCCAATATAACATCAGCTAGTCCCATGTCTTTCATGTCAGACCTTGAGTTCAACATATTTTTAGTAGATTTAATCATCTTATCATTGCTTCCAACAATAAAAATGTCATCTACATACAAACATATTATGAAATATCCACTTTCAGTGTCTTTGACATATATGCATTTATCACATTCATTGATCTTGAAATCATTCTTCATCATGACATTGTCAATTTTCTCATGCCATTACTTTGGTACATGTTTTAAGCCATATAATGACTTCACCAGTTTACAAACTTTCTTTTCTTGTCCTGGAGCTGAAAAACCCTCACGTTGCTCCATATAGATTTCTTCATCTAAATCTCCATTAAGAAATATTGTTTTCACATCCATTTGATGTTTTTCAAGATTGCGCAAGGCTGCTATTGTAAGTACCATCCTAATGGAGTTTATTCTCGTCACAAGAGAATATGTATCGAAGTAGTCCAGACCTTCTTTTTATCTATAACCTCTAATTACAAGTCTTGCCTTTTATTTATCAATCGATCCATCAATTTTCTCTTGAAATCCACTTGGAACCTAAAGGTTTACTACCTGGTGGAAGATCCACTAGTTCCCAAGTATGATTTTGCAAGATAGAATCAATTTATCTCTTAATGGCTTCTTTTCATAGAGGACCATCAATAAAGCTCACCGCTTCTTTGAAAGTTTGAGGTTCACCGTCAAGCATAAAAGTCAAGAAATCTAGACCAAACAATTTTTCCATTCTTGTTCTTTTACTACGTCTAGGTTCCTCCTCAACTTCTTCATCTTCGTTTTCACTATCGTCGCTAATAGTCTCATGTGTTCGGTTGGAAGAACTTGGTTCTTCCTTAGACTTACATGGAAATACATCTTCAAAGAACGATGTATTTCTAGACTCCATCATCATGTTCTTTGGTATATCAAGGATATCTGATTTATATACCAAGAATCGATAAGCGCTACTATTTTGTGCATAGCCAATAAAAATGCAGTCAACCGTTTTTTGTCCTATTTTCACTTTCTTGGGTGGAGGTACTACTACCTTGGCAAGACATCCCCACATTCACAAATAATTATAGAATGGCTTTTTTCGTTTCCATAGCTCATATGGAGTTTTCTCTTTTTTCTTTTTGGGTACCTTATTCAAAAGGTAATTGGCTGAAAGAATAGTTTCTCCCCACAAGTTTGGTGGCAAACCAGAACTTATTAATATTCATCATTTCCTTCAATGTTCGATTCTTTCGCTCAACAATACTGTTGGGCTGAGGAGAATAAGGCGCTGTGGTTTCATGTATAATCACATGCTTAGCACAAATTTCAGCAAATGGCGATTCATAATCTCCACCCCGGTCACTTCTTAGTGCCTTAATTTTCTTGTTGAGTTGATTCTCAACTTCGTTTTTATAGAGAACAAATTTCTTTATAGCTTCGTCTTTGCTTTTAAGCAAATAAACATAACAATATTTTGTGCTATCATCAATAAAGGTAATAAAATATTTATTACCATCTCTTGTTTGTATCATTTTCAGATCACAAATATCAGTGTGAATTAAATCAAGAGATTCAGTGTTTCTTTCAACACTTTTAAAAGATGATCTTGTCAGTTTTGCCCCAACACAAGTTTCACACTTATGTTTGGAATCAATTTGGAATGTTGGTATATGATTCAAGTTAATTAATCTGCATAAAGTATCATAATTAACATGTCATAGTCTACCATGCCATCAATTGGAAGACTCAAGCATATGAGTAGAAGAGCTAGCTTTATTGATATTATTGACCATGGTCATTACATTGCGTTTAAACATTCCACCATTCATGTATCCTCTACAAACATACATTCTACTTTTCGACAAAACAAATTTGTTTGACTCGAACACTAACCAAAATCCATTATTATTAAGCAACGAACCAGATACTAGGCTCTTACGGATTTTAGGAACATGTGCAACATTATTCAGAGTTAGTTCCTTTCCAGAAGTCATCTTCAATATCACATTGCCTTCGATCTTGAATTCTGAAGTGGTCGAGTTCCCCATAAACATCTTCTCCCCATTCTCCAATGGTTTGAAAGTGGAGAACATACTTCTGTTGGAGCACACATGTCGAGTAACTCCAATGTCAATCCACCATTCCTTGGGGTTTGAACCCATCATGTTCACCTCCGAGACCACAACTGAGAGGTTAATATCAGAAACATCTTGAGAAATTCCTTCAACAATGTTTGTTTCTCGGTTCCTGTTCTTCTTGGGCAGTCTACAATCAGTATACTTGTGACCAGCTTGTCATAGTTGAAGTACTTGCTTGAAACTTCGGCTTCTTGGAGATTCCTCTCTAAAGCCCTAACTTGGACCCCTTGTAGTTGTGCCTTTTGGAACGTTGAGTATGTTCCACCACATTAGCCTTGGCTGCATGATTGATGGCTCCGATTTTTTCAGAACCTCTATTGTCTTCTTCAATATGAAGCCTGACAATGAGATCCTCAATGCCCATTATTTTCGCTTATGCTTCAAGTAGTTTTTGAAGTCTTTCCAACCTACTAGAAATTTTTCAATAATACAAGAAACTTGAAAACTTCCACTTAAGTTCATATCTTCAGCATGTATCTCATGCAAGATCAATTGAATCTTTTGAACCTGGCTGATTACTATTTTGGAATCTACCATTTCACAGTCTAGGAAGCGGCCCACTATGAATTTTTTGGCGCCGACATCCTCAATTTTATATTTATAATCTAGTGATTCCCAAAGTTCTTTAGCAGTTCTTTTGTCAATATAAACATTATATAAGGAAGCAGCTAATCCGTTCATTATGTAGTTCCTACATAGATAATTAGAACTTTTCCAAGCATCCATGACGGCGATGACTTGGTAGTCTTGCTAATCTTTCTTAAGATTTGGAGCTTTTTCATTCAAGAATCTTGCGAGATTCAAGGTGGTCAAGTAGAACATCATTTTCTGTTGCCATCTCTTGAAATTCTGCCTGTTGAACTTCTCAGATTTCTCCCCATGGGAGACTGAGACAGGTACAACGGCTGGCATTGGCACTTGTGCCACAGCAATAGTAGGCACTTGTGCCGCATCAGCAACTGGCACTTGGACTGTTTCAGCCACAACAACATTCTCCGATGCGTTTGTCATGTTTTAATCTGAAAATACACAACACAAGTGTAAATTTTTCAGACTGAAAAGAAAATAAAAGCATGCCTCAAAATCAAGAAAATAGAAATCAATGAAACGATAATCTATTTTAAGTTTGTTTACAAAATTTGATTACAACCAAAAAATGACGTTTGATTTTCGAGGCACAAAATAGGGAAAGGAGAAGAAGAAGAAAACCAATAAAATAAAAACAAGAAAATGAAAATGAAAATAACAAAACCAAACCGATTGGTGTCAAGGCTTGTGTATCACACAATCTTATTGAAACTGATTCACCTCGTCCAGGTGCTGGAGTTTGCTGAGGCATCTGTCTCCCAGGATGCAATGACAGAAGAACTCGATCTAGGCACCACGTCTAGTTCACGAACTGGATAGCGTTTGAATTCTATCACTGAACGACTAAGACTTTGAAGCACAGAACAGAGGGGGAAGGGAAAAGTTTCTGGTGTGTCCATTCAGGGGAGAGGGGCCTCTATTTATAGGGACAGGTTGAAATTTGTAACAGCAGACAAAGCATTGACTGCATCTACTGTAATGGCAGACAACTCCTTCAATGCTCTGGCTATAACAGCAGACAGAAGGTTGAATGCACTAAGTGGCTCAAAAAGTGGCTCTGCACGGGGTGGGTTCACGTCAGTTCGACATTCGTGTCCGCAGGATGTGCGGGCGCGCACAAGTTGTATGTAATTCGGTCTGAGATTTGCACCCCCCCTGCGCGCACGCGAGAGAGCCTCTTGGCTTGCTATCTTACAATCCCAAGAAAGAGGTTATTATATAACCTCTTCTATTTCCTTTGTTTTTTCCGATGTGGGACTAAAATCCCTCTACTCATTTTCAAAGATGAAACTGCCTCACTTTGGGAGACAAGTTCTCATTCACCCGATAATCGGTTTGAGAAAATAAATATATGATTTTGATATACTCACGAAGGAGAACACGAATCCATCAAGGTCTCTCGCTAATTCATAGAGAATCTTACTCAAAAAGTTGCTCAAAAACTGATTTGTAATTGGTGTATAAAATACCCATTTTCTAACAATAACTACTAGAATTCTTTTTATTATGAGTTTAAATTTATTTATTTCATTATCATTGAATAAAAGATGTGCCACCATGTTTCATTGTAGAATTGTGTTGTTCCTTGTACTTACCTTGTTTTTGTGTTGAAAAAATGTCTTAGTGAGTTGTAATGTTGTGAAACTACCCTGAACAAATATTTATTCATAAAGATTGAATAAAAGATCAATATTCAGTTAGCCTGATATAGAGCAAATCTCAACAACAGAAATACTCGGTTATTCCTGGATTCAGATCTCAAATCTATGAACCAAATACAACCAATCAACAAATCTAGGGGTTTGCAGAGAGATATTGAGAAGATCTAGATCGGAAATAGACGAGAGGAAGAGAGACGTAGGGGAAAAAGACAAAAGAGTTTGTTACACAATTCCTGCCTATTCCCTATACAATCTGAGTCTATTTATACTCATGCTATTATTCTGCAGATATTCTCCACGTGTCAACAATTTCCCACCAACCCTTGGATTCAAAATTCCATGCGCCTCATGTGCAAATTCAAGTGCAGATGTAATCTTCTAAGTGTGCAGGTTTCCTCTGCTTTCGCGCACTTCTTCTCTCTTCCCCTGCATCCTCTCCTGCACTTATATCAGCTCTCGTATCAGTGGCGCCCCCTTTAATAGGAACCTTGTCCTCAAGGTTCAATTGGAGATGTGGAAAAGCTTTTAACATTGTTACAGCATCCTCCCATCTATCCTCTGAGTTTGACAACCCTTCCCAGTGTATCAAGACCTGCTCTGTGAATTCCTGTCCAATCCGCACTTTGCGTTTATCCAAAACTAGTGCTGGTTGAAAGCACAAGTTGTCACCTACTAACATAGTCGGTAACACTAAAGGATTAACTGCAGTATGATCCCCAAAGCATTTTTTGAGTAGAGACACATGGAACACTGGGTGAATCTTTGCATCATCTGGTAACTTAAGCTGATATGCCACATGCCCAACTCTTCTTACAACCTCATAAGGGCCATAGCACCTCTTGGCTAATTTTTGGAACTGCCTTGGAACTACTGATTGCTGCCTGTAAGCTTGGAGCTTCCCATATACCCAATCTCCCACATTGAATTGTCTCTCAGACCTGTGCATATCTGCTTTATTCTTTATTCTCAGTTGGGCTTGCATCAAATTTTGCTTAAGCTTTATCAGCACTTCTTTCCTGTTCAATAGCTCCTCTTCTACTGCATTGTTATTGGCACTACCTGGGATATAGCCTGCTACACATGGGGCTTTTCTACCATAGACAATCTTAGAGGGTGTGAACCCTATAGTAGAATACAGAGAGGTGTTGTACCATAAGTCTGCTAAATCTAAAATTTTTGCTCATAGCCTTCGTTCATCACTAGCAAATGCTCTCAAATACTGCTCGACACTTCTATTAAACACTCCCGTTTGGCCATGAGTTTGGGGATGGTAAGCCGTGCTCAATTTCAAACTAGTCCCCTGTAGCATGAACAATTCTGCCAAAAATGCCTCAGAAATAATGGGTATCTATCTGACACAATCGACTTAGGGACACCATGGAATTTAACATTGGAAGCAAACAATGTAGCTACTTTTGGAGTTGTGAAGTTTGGCATGTGTGATAAAATGTGCATACTTGGAGAGTCCATTAACAACCACTAAAATAACATTTTTACCTTGTGATGAAGGCAACCCTGTAATAAAGTCCAACGATATATCAGACCACACTTGATCAGGAATTTGGAGAGGCTGTAGGAGTCCACCAGGTTTTGTTGTGCTATACTTGGTTTGCTGACATACGGGACATTCCTGTACAAAGGTGTACACATCTTTGTGCATGTTTTTCCAAACAAAGGACTGTCGCATTTTAGCAATAGTCTTCTCAACCCCTAAATGTCCCCCCATTACTGAAGAATGCCACTCCAGCATTACCATTTTACGGAGGTTCTTGGGTACAATCACCCTACCTTTAGTAAACAACAATCCATCCCTTAGTGTTAATTGAGGTTCGCAAGCAGGATTCATAGTTAGTTCATTTAAGGTTTGCATCCACTTAGGATCCATCTTCAATTCCTCCCTGATCTGATCGCAAATCAATGGTTGTGGACTAGAAATTGTAGCTAAAAATGCGCACATTTCTTCATTAGGCATTCTTGATAAGCTATCTACTACAAAGTTAATTCTGCCAGGTTTTTACATGATTTTGAAATTGTATCCAACCAGTTTATATATCCACCGCTGTTGCTCTGGGGTTTGTACTACTTGAATAACCATGTGATGCAAGCTTTGATGATCTGAGTAGATAATAAACTCTCTTCCCAATAGATATTGCCTCCATTTCTTAATGGCTTCTATGATGGCATGCATTTCTCTAATATATGTCGAAGCGAACTGCATTCTTAAGGACACGGTCTTGCTGAAGAACGCAATTGGGTGACCCTCCTATTGTAATACTGCCCCTACCCCCTTCCCTGAGGCATCAATTTCTACCACAAACTGTTTAGTGAGTCTGGGAGGGATAGTATTGGTGTGCTTTATAGGGTTTCCTTATGCAATTTAAAAGCTTCTTCTACACTACTGTTCCACAAAAATGCATCTTTTTTAAGTAGATCTGTCAATGCCACTGCCTTTGAAGCATACCCCTTGACAAACCTTCTATAGTATCCTGCTAACCAAGGAACCCTCTTAATTGCGTAAGGTTCTTTGGAGTTGGCCAATTCTTAATTGCCTTAACCTTTGAAGAACATACATGTACACCCTGCATAGAGATCATATGCCCCAAGTATTCCAATGATTGCTTACCAAATTCACATTTGCTTTTCTTAAAATAGAATTGATTTCGCTCCAAAATCTTTAAAACTGTGGTCAAGTGTTTCAGATGCATATCGCAGCTTTCGCTATAAATCAAAATGTCATAAAAAAAACTAAGACAAACTTCCATAAATATTGCTTGAAAATGGAGTTCATCGCAGCTTGAAATGTGGATGGGGCATTTGTGAGGCCAAAGGGCATCACCAAAAATTCATAGTGTCATCATGAGTGCCAAAAGCAATTTTCTCCACATCCTCTGCCCTCACTCTAATCTGGTGATAGCCTGCTCTAAGATCCAACTTGGTGTAGTACTTTGCACCAAGTAACTCATCGAAGAGCTCATCTGTTGTTGGAATAGGGAACTTGTCTCTAATCGTGACTGCATTCAAGGCTCTAAAGTCGACACAAAATCTCCATGTCCCATCTTTTTTCTTCACTAACAAAACTGGAGAAGAGAAGGGGCTTTTACTCTGCCTTATAATTCCCTCTTGAAACATCTTTGCTACTTGCTTCTCAAGTTCATTCTTTTGAAAATGTGGATATTTATAAGGTTTTACATTTGTAGGGGTTATGCCTGGAATCAAATGTATGGGATGATCAAGTTCTCTGCATGGTGGTAACGAAATAACTTCGACAAATAGAGGTTTATATTACTGCAGTAAGTGTTCAATATCAGGATGAGTGTCTGGCATTGGCTTATTCTCCTGCAAGACTAGTGTAACACCCCGAATTCCAAATAAGACTGAATTCGAAGTTCCACGGAATCTTTACACTTCATTTCATACAATTTTATAAGGAATTTAAAACTTTTATATAACAATCATTACATCAGAGTCTTTTACATCCACATGCCGCGGAAATATATAAAATACAACAATAATAAATGTATAATTTTAACAACTCTAGCATTTAAATAATCATAGCATCAAATTCATCTTTATATCTTCTTGTAAACTCCAAGTCCTGCATATAAAACTATGGGCACGTCAGTTGATTACAACCGACGAAATATTATACACGGCCATCCTCGCTATGCCAAACAGTATAACGATTCTTAAATACTTTAACAAACCGCAACCTTGATCACAAAACAAGCTAAAGAGGGACTATCCTATTGATGTCGTGCTGTGCTGTGCACTTAATCCTTAATGCAGTTATTTATATTACATGACACTAATGTGCACTTGTTCGGATTCTATGCATCCCATACTACATAGGTCTGAGGGCAAGCCCTTAATCGTTCTTCATCTTGTAGGGTTCAATCTCTCGCCATGACTTAAACTACTGCGGTAACTACGATAAGTATTCTAGGTATTCTATGAATTACGAGTCCATGTCCAGACATCCTAGAGAGAACCCCACGCACTGACATATAAATCATCATGCAGGCATCCTGTGGTCAATTCACCTCCGCCATGGACCATGGCACCACCCGTAGTCACCAAATACCCCACAAGCATCGCCACCGGGATAATACTCTGGAGTAGTATCCACGCCCTAATCATGACGCATCATGAGGACATCCTGTGAACACTCTCATGCTGCTAATCCAATGGCTCTCATACTCATGTTTTTCTCTTACTTTCTTCACATCTCCACTATGTATCTAAATCCTTACAACTTCAGTTTGTTTTAAAAGAAAATCATCACAACCTAGAGCTAGCTTACCCTACCGGACTTAAACCAAACAAAAGAGACAGTCAGCCTACCTGGCTACTGCTCAAAAGATGCTCAGCCCACACTGGTTAGCTCTCAAATTCATAAATAAAACTGCCGGTCACTCGGGTGTCGCCTAACCACTAGATTCCAACAACTATCTCTTTCTAGAGATCAACAATATTTCATATTCAATCTCAAAATAATATTTCCATTTCTTTTATTCACAAACTCTTTCTCATAGAGAAACATTTCTTTAAAATCTCACAACATGAAAACAATTCAATTCAATCTCTTTTGTCAATTTAATCACTTATAACATCGTGTGCAATATCAAATAATCTCAATCAAGTATTATGTAGAACCCCGTATTTTCAAATATTATTTTTATATTTGAAAATGAAATTAAATTTATTTTTGGAGATTTAATGAACATTTTCAGAAAAATTTATCTTTTGTACACGTGCAAAACACGTGCAAATGCTTTTATGAGAAGTGTGAAAATTTAGTTTTCCTTATGAAAAATATTTATTTAATATTTGAGATTTAATTAGTATTTTTTCAGATTTTTCTGAAATTTATTGGAGCTATTTGCAATTTTTGAGAAAAGAAGGACCTTTTTATAAATTTGACATTTTTAAGGGTTAAAGTGCAAAATGTATATTCTGGACATTTTAAACAGTATTAATTGAGATTTAGAATGTATATTTTCTTATAAATCCTGATTTAAATGAGTTTTGATGGAATTTCCAAAGAATGATCTATATATGCAAATTGTATTTTGGAAAGGGTCGTTTTGCAAAGTGTGGGTAAAACCCTAATACTCAATCCGGCATATTTAAGAGATTTTTCCCCAGCCGTCACTATTGAGAAAAATACCAGAATTTTGGAGATCTATTTTGGTGGAGAAGGAGACTTTGGATCTAGCAAGAGGAGGATTATTCTCGTGGACTTTCTCAAACCTAAAGGTGAGATATATAAAAATTGTTGTGTTGTTTTGATTTATGTGAGTGATATAAAATTTGTTTTGTTGTTTGTTTTGAAGTTGTGAATGATAGAAATTTGTCTTGTTGTTGATCTATGTGTGCAGGTATCATTGATATATTGATTTGATGTTGTGAACGATTTAGATCTTGTAATGTGGTATGAATCATGTGAATAATTGTGGATGGAATAGTAGATCCTTATTATTGAAATTGTTTGCTATAAGCATGTTGAGATTTGTGTATGAATACCTGGACATTAGATTCATAATTCAGATTTGATTTAGATTTGTGAAGGAAGTTAGATCTTGTAAAACCCTAATGAAAGAATTTTGATTAGAACATGAGAACTTAAATCTTGACTTATTGATATTTTGAGTGATATACATGCCTATACCTGATGAAGATTCGTTGAGATTTATTATTTTCCTGAGTATGAACTATTTTCGTAAACATCGATCATTAGAAAGCCTCAGATTTTGATTTTGTATTCAGACCTAAACTTTGAAATCTGTAGGCCGACAGTCGACTGTCCTGCTGTGCAGTCGACTGGTACGAGCCTGATGCTTAATTTTAGAATGGTTGAAAACGTTGTTCTGGACAGTCGACCTAGCTTATAGGCAGTCGACTGGTCCACTGAAGATATTATTTTTGGTGAAAATGAGTTGTCCTTCTGGACAGTCGACTTATAGTCCTTTAAGTCGACTTATTTACTTAGAATATTTTTGAGAAGATTATTGGATATTACCTCAGGTAAGTCGACTGATCCTTTCTTAAGTCGACTGCTAAATGACTTAGTTTATTTTTGTAAAATCTTGAATTTGGTCCTCTGGACAGTCGACATATCATCAGTATGAGTCGACTGGTACTAGAAGATCTTTGTAAACTTTAGTGCTATTACGAATGATTCGTCCTTCAGATAATTCAGTATATACTTGTGTAATGCCCCGAATCCCAAATACACTGAATTCGAGATGTTCTACATGATCTTTTCACTTTCTTTAGTACAATTTTACAGGGAAATTAAAACTTTTCATCATACATCAGAGATTACATCAATGTTACACTTTTCTTTTGCACAGCGGAAGTAAAATTTACAACAATTGAATAAAGGTACAACAACATGATATAATCTTTAAGCATCCATTCCTCTTTAATCTTTAACATGACATTTACCTGCATATAAGACTTTGGGTACGTCAGTTTATTCAACCGACGAACATTATACACGGCCATCCTCTCTATGCCGGAAATAGTATAACTTAACTTTTCATATTTAAAAAACACAAACTTGTCACATTCAAACTAAAGGGACTACCCTATTGATGTCGTGTTGTGATTGTGCACTTAATCCTTAATGCATTTATTTATGTTACATGACACTAATGCGCACTTGTTCGGATTCTATGCATCCCATACTACATAGGTCCGAGGGCAAGCCCTTATTCGTTCTTCATCTTTGTAGGGTTCAATCCCCTGTTATGATTTAATCTACTACTGTAATTACGGTAAGTATCCTAGATATTATCTGACCTACGAACTCATGTTTAGGCACTCTGGAGTAGTATCCTCACTCAGACGCATCATGGGAATTCCTGGGATACGCTCTCACCATAAACATGACACCACCCGTAGTCTTCAAACATCCCACGAGCGTCGCCACTGGGACGGTTCTCTGGAACAGTATCCTCACCCAGACTCGTCATGGGAATTCCTGGGATACGCTCTCACCGCTACCCATGGCCCTCATACTCAGTATTTTTCTCTTACTTTCATCACATCTTCACTATGCTCTGGTCCTTAGTTTTATTAAAAATCATAAACAAAATTAATCTCTAGAGTTAGCCTCTCCATCAACCGGACTTATTCATTCATTTCATCTTGACCAACCTTGGTCTAATTTCATTTCATTTCATTTCTCGATGCCGGGGAGACTTAGCTACTCTATTTCAATTTCATTTCACAATCTTCAACTCATACAAATTTCCATGTTGAGTTCTCACACTCACATGTACATTCTCTTTTCAATTCATGATTTCTATTGGTTCACAAGTTCATCATCGCACATGAATTTGCATGCACTTAATTAATTTCACATTTGAAATTTCACATCACTATTGAACATTCATACTTCATAATTGCACAATATTCTCAAGTGAGAATCAATAATATTATATCACACAACAAGGTTCTTTTGCCAATTACTTTCTAATAGTCCATTTCACTTTATCTTTGTAACTATAATTTTCACAAGTGTGTATCTTAGAACCATAGTTCTAATTGTGCCTTTTGTTCACAAACCATAGTGTATTTCATTCAAATAATACTCAATTCACTCTTATAAAATTCCTTGCATTTTTATGAGAATTACCATATTTTTTCCACATTTTTTGGACATCAAAAACTCCCAAAAAAATATTTTTTATAAATGCCGACGGGGAAGAATCGAACCCAGGCACAACGAGAAACAAGCCAAGAGCACCCGCCAACTGGCCGAACTGTGCTAGCGATATAAGGGGGGTTAAAATGGTACTTGTTCTTTTCAGGCCGAGAGCTATAATCTCTCAAAATTTTATAGAAAAAATGTTGTAGACACTGGGGTTCGAACCACTCGACCCAGAGAAGCCAACCGCCAACACTGACCGCCTGAGCTACTAGCTCAGGTTGTCTGAGTGCTAAATTAAAGCCCATATGAATTATTTTGATACTGTGGTTAAAACAACTCGATGTTCAAATACACTTAGTTTCATATTGCTATTGTGAAAGTTACTGAAAAATTCCAGATTAGCTTTCTCTTACATGATCTTCATGTCAGTAAGATTAAAATAATTTTTGCATTAATAAAAATATATTTTTTCACACAAATCCATGAATTGTTCATCAAAAACCATTATATTCTTTATTTTCGACATTGGTTACAATTAGTATCCAAGTCTCTTCCATCCAAAATTCTTATACACATTTGCTGATATTAATCTTTCCTCTAACATACACAAATCTACTTCTTTTTAATTTATCCATCCCCACAATAATTAAGGAGGTCTCTTCACAAATTAGCACTAACAAGGTATGGATTTTCTTTTTCTTGCAATTAGTGATGGCAAAATGTGTTTTCTTTAAATCAACATATACTTCTAGTTCAATCATGTGCATCACAAAAATATATAGTCACTTATCAATTATTAGGTTCACACATCAAACATACAAGAAAGTTGCTCTTTTAAAAAGTGTGCTCTTTCTTAGTCGAATTGCATGCTTCAAAATTTTCAATTAAACTAACATCCTCATTAGCATTCTCAAACATCAATACTAACATCATCCATTTATTCTAATGAGCATGGAGAAATTTTATCTACAACTCAATTAACAATAATAAGCACATGCAATTTGTTCATTAACATGCCAATCAATTGTAAACTAACTTTCCATAAAAAATGTATTTTACTTCCATTCTCCATGAATTATCTCTAATTAGGAACAAAGATAATCAACTCACTTTGTAATCACATTCTTATAGCATACAATCACTTATAATTCACACATCAATAATTCAATCAACTAGAGATCATTTATTCAATTAAAGCGCATTCTTATTAATCATTTTTCATGCAATTTGCTAATGAGATCTAGCATATACTCCTATATTAGAAATATGAATTGTTTACCCACCTTGTATGGAGAGAACTAAACAAATTTAGCAACACAAGCCTTGCAACAAGATGCACCTCCTCCTAGCCAAAAGTGCGCACAAGCTCCAAGCCACCAAGCAAAAACCGAAAGCTTCTTCTCCTTTAATGGCCGGCCTCTCCAAGCAAAAATGCACACAACTCTCACTCTTTTATAACTCACACTAATATTAAATAAGACTATAATTTGGAAATATGAAATTGCATATGAAAATAGCCATGAAAGGGGGGTATTTATACTAGAAAATAAGTGAAATGGAGGGCCAAGATTGAGTGGTTGGTTGTAGAATGGAGGGCCAAGATTAGAGTAGGAGTTATAAAAACTACCCACAACTATACAACCACCTCCATGATCACCATGACAAAAATCAAATCTCCCTCCAAAAAAGAAGCAAACTGGCCAAGAAAGAAAGTGTGCAACGCACGTGTACGTGTAGTGCACATGCATGCAACTAAGCCAAATTTGTACATTTTAATTTGTACAAAAATAAAATAATGATAAATTAGTCTTCTACATGACAAATTTTAATTAAAAATAGATTAATTCATGGGCTTTATTTTTGGGCCAAAATAGTTTATTAAAATAAATAAAATAAAATACATTTGGGCTTTTAAGAAAAAGGGCCTTTTTAATTAAATTAAAATAAGGCTTTCTATTTATTAAAGAAAGGCTTTTGTACAAAATAATTTGGGAAAATATTTAAATATTTATACACATCAATAAAATAATCCAAACAAAATATTGCACGTGCACACTACGTGCAAAATAAATAATTTTTCATTAATTGAAAAATCAGGGTATTACAACTTGACCTTCAATTTAGTATATGATTCAAGATATTCAGTTGAGCCACTCTTGTTAGTGGGACTTTGGTTTGGACCCTTTTGAGTTTGAGTCTCTAGTAGGTGTGTGACCCTAGTATACCGGTGTTGAGTTAATTGTTGAGGCCCAGTAAGGCATTTCAGTTATTTGGATTTGAATTTAGGCCGGTAGGGTACACCACTCTAGGAGATTCGTTAAGTAAACAATTAAGCAAAATGATAAGGACAGGCACTAGTGGTGATATGATGAACGGGAACATGAGTCAAGAACCTCAGTATGGCTTTCGGTGTGGGATTTAATCTCCGGAATTATCACAGTAGATTATTAGTGGTGTGGGATATGTCTCCGGAATTATCACAGTCATGTGGTGTGGGACAATCTCCGGAATTATCACGGTAACTATTTGTGGTGTGGGATTGATCTCCGGAATTATCGGAGTCGAGGTGAAGCACATGTGGTATGTTGTGGTGACGTGTCAATGTTTCGGTGTGGGATGATCTCCGGAATTATTCAAGTGAAATATCTTGGGTGTGGGATCCATCTCCGGAATTATCGAGCATGTGATACTATCCATGGTTTATCTTTATCTCGTAGTAGTCATCGTGTTAGGATTAGTTCATAACGCGGGGATTGAACCCTATGAAGTGAAGACGTTAAGGGCTTGCACCGAACCTATGTAGAATGGGATGCATAGACTTCGACAAGTACGCATTAGAGAGTCTGCATATAGAACTTGTATTTTTTTGGCTTGGTTTTATGCATTTGGTTTCCTATTTCCTACACCCGACACTTAGTTAGTTCCACTTGATGTTTTATGTACTGTCATTTCGTATTTCTCATTTTCTTACTTAGTACTTGTTGATTAAGAATTTATGAGATATGATCTTTTATGTGGTTTATTTATTTCTATATTTCTCACACCATTTATGGCTGACCCCTTTAGTTTGGGGGTTAGGGATCATCTCTAGCCTCACTTGTTGTAGGTAGTTGCTTAGAGTTGGAGATGGATTGCTTAAGTTGGTTTCGAGATATACTTGACTCATAAGAGATTTGTGTAAAATTTGTAATAGCATTTGGAGATAACTTGAGATGTAAATGAAAAGAAATATTGAGTTGAGTTTGTTTTGAATTCTGCTGTGATTTGTAAAAGATTTGTTGTAATAAATGTTAAAAATTTTAGTGGTGTTGGTTATGTTTAATATTGTATTGAAGTGGATCACTGGAATGTGCCACGTATTTTCTATGTTATTAATCTAGAAATTCGGGGCGCTACATATTAATAATCATAAAATCTCATATTTAATCTTACTCAACTTTCACATGTCAAAAATCAAATTCGAACTCAAGAAAATCCATCAGCCAAGACAGTGGCAGTCGACTGTTAAAAGTGGCCAGTCGACTGTTGTGCGAGACCTCAAAACTCAAGAACCAAAAGTCAGTTCAGTTGACTGTTGACAAAGGTCAGTCGACTGTCCTGCGAAACTTCAAAACTCAAGGACCAACAGCCAAAACAGTAACATTCGACTGTTGAAAAGTAGACAGTCGACTGTCTTGCAGACAAAATCCGAAATTTAATACTTGACAGTCGACTGTCGACTCTAGTTCGGTCGACTGTCGATTGCACCAGGTTGCAGTTTAAAGTGGTTCATGAATTTATTTTCGACATTGAAGTGCAACGATGATTCCTTCACAATTTGACAACACACTTTCCACAAAAGGATGTTTTATTACTTTCTTTTAATAAACTCAATCTTTCAATTGATTTGTACTTCTAAAAAATATAAATAATTTTTCAGAATGTGTTTCTTTGAAAAACAGTATCGTACATGTTCTCAAATTCACAAGTTTCTCATTTTTGCAATATAATAAGATCTTTCTCCAAAAATGCATTAAAAAACATATAATCAATTTTTCCAAATAAAAGGGGTTGTCTTTCATCAAAATTCCTCTATAAAATTTCTCAACTCATAAAAATAAACTAATGAGGCTAAATTCGCATTTCTTTATCACATTAGCAAAAAGAAATCATTTTTCATCCATATTGCATTCTTGTGTCTCCTATTCTAACATGCATCAACTATCATACCAACAATTTTCTAGATGATATATCAATTTTTACTTTTTTATTTAACATGAATTCTAATCGTTTATGCAAATCACACCATCAAATTAACACATCATGACACAAATAATTAAGATTAAGTATTCTACAACTAACATGCCAATCAAAATTTAACAAATTAAATTCTACAATATCTAGAATGCAATTTTTACTCCTAATATTAGAAAGTATTTTAGAAACACCCACCCAAATTGTGATGTACTCAAATGAACTCCTAAAAATAAGAGCTCCTAGATAATCCCGATTCGCCTCCTCGAATTCTGCACGCAAGAAAACTCCTTAATACTCCATTTTGGCTAGCACAGTGAGCAACAACATTTCGACATGAAATTAGCAAGAGCACTCCACTTCACTTGCATATATATATATATATATATGTGTGTGTGTGTGTGTGTGTGTGTGTGTGTGTGTGTGTGTGTGTGTGTGTGTGTGTGTATGTTTATTTATACACATAGTATATGAGTAGGTGGAGACAGTACATGGGCATGTGCTGATTGGTTTGGGGAGTTCGGAGGTGCACAGAGGATGAAAAAGTAAAGAAGGATGGGAGAGAATGAACGGAATGTATGAACATATCTATATATATATACACACACACACACACACACACAATACTGAATGGAGAAAGCAAGGACATGGTAGATTTGGCTCTGGATTGATTTCGGCAGAGGGAAAAGTGAAAGGAGGGAAGAGGAGAAATGTGAAGGAATAGGGGGTGTTTTATAAAGAGATATAGGAGTAGTTATTAAAACCATCTCCCACATGAACACTACTAATTCCACACTCTAAAATTCAAAACTTGTTTTCCCTCCTACTCTCAAAAATCAAAATTCTATTTTCCCTCCTCTTTAAAAATAGCCGGCCACCCCTTATGAAGTGTGCACATCGCACGTGTGCACGTGCACGTGCTTTGTGTACACTACAAAATAAATTATTTATTTAATTTAAAACAAATATTTATATATGTAATATGCATAAAAAATTAACTTAAAAATTATACTTTTCATGTAACACCCCGCAAAATTTAAATGACAATTTTGCCCTCGGGTGTTACGCACGTGCATTTTGTACTGTTACTGATGATATTCATAACGCATTTTGATATGTATTTTCAATTCTGATTATTTATACAATCTCGTATTCTTAAAATCCCATTTGAGACAACTCAAATGCTATATTTCAATCTTTGAGTTCTTTACGTGCTTTTTACGTATTAATCGATGCACGTGTCGATTTCGGGTATTCCACCGTTACGTGCAAAGTTTTCGATGAGTTTCAATTATTTATTTTTATAAACATGTTTAAATTCATTTTTTTTGTAAATAGAATTCAATTTTTGTCTATTATAATTAAAATAAATTTTTACGTGTAATACACGTGTTTTCTGTATATTTGAGTATATCATAGAAAATGTATATTAAATATACTTTATGTTGCATCCCAATTAACTATAAATATTTTTCGGTCGATAAAGTCAATTTTTGTATTTTGAGATTTTACGGGCGACGCACGTGTTTCGGTGCAAGTGTTTTAAGCGTATTATTCTTTCAAAATGAATTTCATGAAATTGTGTGTGTCTATTTTAATTGTGCATGAAAAGTATAATTTTAAAGTTAATTTTTTATGTTTATTACATACATAAATAAGTTGTTTTAAAGAGATTAAATAAATAAATTATTTTGTACACAAAGCACGTGCACGTGCACACGTGCGATGTGCACACATTTATGGGGGCCGGGTTGTTATTAGAAGAGGGAAAACTGAAAATTTTGATTTTTAAAGTAGGAGGGAAAGCAAGTTTAAATTTTAGAAAATGGGAGTAGTGTGGAGGTAGTTATCTCATCATGGGTAGTTGCTAGAACTCCCTAATTCATCCTAGCCCTTAATCTCTAACTAGTTGATCTAATCCTAGCCATTCAATCCACCCAAAATTATGTATAAATACCCCATAGTTTCTTCTTATCTTAGTATATTAGAAAAATTTATTAAAGAGAGAAAAGATTTGAGTAAGAAAAAGATTGAGTAGTTTTGAGTTTTCCCCATTGGAGGTCGGCTATACAACCCAATTTGAAGCTTTCGGTTTTGGCAAGGAGCTAGGAGGAGAAGGATCTATTCGTGCATTCCAAGGAATTTTTCTAGGAGCTTTCTATTCGTATTTCTTCAACTTTAGGTGGGTGTTTCTTAAATTCTTTCTAATTTAGGAGTAGAAAATGCATGATAGATGATATATGATTCATTCGGTTGAAATTGAATTGGTATTATGAGATTACATGCAAATTAATGTAGAAATGAATAGTTAAATCTTGATTGGTGTGGTAGATGCAAATTGCTATTCCATTTTCTAAATGATTATGATTGTTAGTTGAGATGCTAGAATTGAAATGATTTATATGAAATTGATGCATGTTGAGACATGATTAGAATAATGCAAATATGTTGTTTGTCGAGAATGTGGCAAAGAAGTGTGATTATAACCTCAAAATATTATTTATACGAGTATAAAGATTTTTGTAAAGTAATTTTGATAAAAGAAAACAGTTTATTTGAAAAATTGAATGAATATATGTTTTGATGCATTTTAAAGGTTTCGTTGAAAAATGAGAAACTTGTTATTTGAGAACATATACGATATTGTTTTTTTTAAAAGGAATACATTCTGGAAATGATCTATACTTTTATGTGAAAGTACAAATCGATTAAAAGGTCGAGAGATATATGCAGGCTGCAATTTGTGAAATTGACAGTCGACTGTCTACCTTCCACAGTCGACTGGCAAGTATAAGAAAGTAATTTTCGTTGGCAGAACAGTCGACTGTCTACCTTCACAGTCGACTGCTGCTGTACTGAATTTTGGTGTTTGAGTTTTCAAAGTATTCGCGGAACAGTCGACTGATTCCTGATCGACAGTCGACTGAACCGACTGTGTATTATTGATGTTTTAAAGTTTCGTAAAACAATCGACTTATTATTTGTCGATAGTCGACTGATACCGACTGAGATGTTTTTGATGTTCGCTGAACAGTCGACTGATACTGTCTCCAGTCGACTGAACCGAACTGTTTTTCTAGTTCTTGAGTTTGGATTTGATTTTGACAAATGAAAGTTAATTAAGTTTTAATACGAGATTTTATGATTATGAATATTTGACTGAGTTATTGTAAAATGCACACAAGGATGTGGAAGATGAAATTGATAAAGAGATTCTAATTGAATTGTTCTCATGTTGTGAGGTTATAAAAGAAATGTTTTTGAAAAAGAAAAAAAAAGTTTGTGAACAAAAATGGAAATGATTATTGAGATTGATTATGAAATATTGTTGATCTCTAGAAAGAGATAGTTGTTGGAATCTAGAGGCTAGGCGAGACCCTAGTGACCGGCAGTTTTATTTATGATTTTGAGAGCTAACCGTTGAGGGTTGAGCGTCTCTTGAGAAGTAGCCAGGTAGGCTGACTGTCTCTGTTGTTTTGATTTAAGTCCGGTAGGGTAAGCTAGCTCTAGCTTGTGATGATTTTCTTTTAAAACAAACATTGTAGGGATGTAATGAAAGTAAGAGAAAAATATAAGTATGAGGGCCATTGGATGGGTGTTGTGAGGGTATGCACAGGCTATCTTCACGATGCGTCGTGGCATGATGTGGATACTACTCCAGAGTACCATCCCGGTGGCGATGCTTGTGGGATGTTTGGTGACTATGGGTGGTGCCATTGTTCCAAGGCGGAGGCTGAATTGTCCATAGATTGCCTACTCGATGCGTCGTGTCAGTGCGTGGGATTCCCCTCCAGACTGCCTGGACATGGGCTCATAGATCATAGAACATCTAGGATACTTATCAAAATTACAGATAGATACATAGTGAAGACGTGATGAAAGTAAGAGAAAAATATTGAGTATGAGGGCCATTGGATAGCGGCGAGAGCGTATCCCAGGATGTCCCATGATGAGTCTGGGCGAGGATACTGCTCCAGAGTACCGTCCCGGGGGCGACGCTCGTGGGATGTTTGAAGACTACGGGTGGTGTCATGTCTATGGTAGGAGCTGAATTACCACAGGATGTCTGCATGATGAGTCATGTCAGCGATGGGATTCCCTCCAGGGCGCCTAGACATGAGTTCGTAGGTCAGAAAACATCTAGGATACTTACCGTAGTTACAGTAGTAGATTAAGACATGACGAGGGATTGAACCCTACAAAGATGAAGAACGATTAAGGGCTTGCCCTCGGACCTATGTAGTATGGGATGCATAGAATCTGAACAAGTGTGCATTAGTGTCATGTAATATAAATATCTGCATTAAGGACTAAGTGCACTGCACAACACGACATCAACAGGATAGTCCCTTTGTAGCTTTGTTTGTGATCAAGTTTGTGTTTGCTAAAGTATTTAAGAATCGTTATACTGTTTCCGGCATAGAGAGGATGGCCGTGTATAATATTTCGTCAGTTGTAAGCAACTGACGCGCCCACAGTTTTATCTGCAGGATTTGGAGTTACATGAAGATATAAAGATGATTTGATGTTGTTGATTACTTAAATGTTAAAGTTGTAACAATTGTACTTTTATTATTGTTGTATTTTATTGATTCCGCTGCATAATGATGTAAAAGACTCTGATGTAATTATTATTGAAATAAAGTTTTAAATTCCTTGTAAAATTGTACGAAAGAAGTGTAAAGATCCTGTGGAAATCTCGAATTCAGTTGTTTTTGGAATTCGGGAGTGTTACATTTCATGCACGATTAAAATAGACACACTCTTCATGAAATTTATTTTGAAAAAGAACACGTTCAAATACGCACACCGAAACACGTGCGTCGCACGTAAAATATCAAAAATATGAAATTCGACGTTATCAACGGAAAATTATTAAAATATAATCGAAAAAAACATAAGAAAAGTATATTTATTAATTTTACATATTCCACAACGTACACATCACGTACATGGAAAATACGTGCATTATACGTAAAAAAGTATTTTAATCAAAATAAGGAAAAATAAATTTCTGTTTTATAAAATAGATTCAAATTCATAAAATAAATAATTTAAATACATCAAAAGTATCACACATAGCAGTGGAAATTACATAGTCAATACGTGCATCGAAAACATGTAAAAATACAGAGATTGAAAATTATATTTGAGTTGACTCAAATAGGATTTTAAAAATACGGGAAATGCATAAATAGTCAGAAATCAAAATACGTAGTTGAAACACGTTACGAATATTACCAGTAACGGTACAAAATATACATGTGTAATACATGAGGGCAAAATTGTCATTTCCATTTTTGCGGGGTGTTGAAGAGTATTACGGGACTGAATAGGCTGGTATGGAATTGGTAACAAGGGTGGAAGGTTACTTGGAGGTGATTGCCATGGTGGACGTTGAAAATACCCCTACTACCATGATATCTATTGTCTACCAGTTTATCTTCCTGAAGTTTAGCAAATCCCATTGCATCAACTAACGTCTGAGGTTTATGAGCCAATACTTCCCTTCGTATTTCAGGTTTCAACCCTAAGATAAAATTGCTCAATACATGTTCATCTGACAAGCCTTTGGTTTTGTTAATCAACGTGTCAAATTGATCCTGGTATTCAGCTAGTGTTGAAGTCAGTGTTTTGAACAATTGACCCGCATGATCCATAAATGGAGAAGCCCCAAATCTAGTGTCTATAGCCTTAATGAATCTTTCCCAACTACTGAAATCTCCATTTTCATACCTATACTGAAACCAAGCTAAAGCACGTCCATCTAAATGGAATGAAACTATATGCAATTTTTGATCTGACGGGGTTTTATGAAATACAAAATACTGATTAGCCTTGAATAGCCATCCCATAGGGTTTTTACCATCAAATCGAGGAAAATCCAATCGAGGATTTTTTAAATGAGTTTCATGATGCGGGGTTGAAGATGATCTTACATTCGTTGGGGTCTCTGATGCTGGTGGTCGATTGAGAATCCGATCCAATTTTTTCTTCCAAAATTGTGAATCGATCCATCTTGTCCTCCATTGCAGAGAAGCTTTGAACCATTTCCCCAAATAATATTTTCTGTGCCTCAACCTCATTTGATAATGTTTGCAGCTGCACTCCATGGGACTTAATTATTTCCCGAACATCATCCAATGACCTCCTACCGCCCGCCATTGCCGAAGCTCAACTCAGTTGAAAGCACCAATTGATATAGAGCAAATCACAACAACATAAATATTCTGTTATTCCTAGATTCAGATCTCAAATCTATGAACCAAATACAACCAATCAAAAATACTAGGGTTTTGCAAAGAGATATTGAGAAGATCTAGATCGGAAATAGACGAGAGGAAGAAGAGAGGTGGGGAAAAAGACAAAAGAGTTTGTTACACAATTCCTGCCTATTCCCTATACAATCTGGGTCTATTTATACTCAAGCTGTCATTCCGCAGATATTCTCCAGTGTCAACCATTTGCCGCCAACCTTTGGATTCAAAATGTCATGCAACTCATGTGCAAATTCAAGTGCAGATGTAATCTTCTAAGTGTGCAGGTTTTCTCTGCTTTCGCGCATTTCTCTCTTCCCCTGCATCCTCTCCAGCACTTGTATCAGCTCTCGTATCATAGCCCCATACATTTTCCTATGCATATGCCAAACTTAACCATATTGTCTCAACAATCTGAACATTAGAGCCACAAAAATGCAAATCATTGGCACAATGGCACCAATAGTATTGTCATTATTGATTCTCCTTAGTGCGTCATCAAACTCCTTTGCAAAGTAATATCCCACTCCGATATGCTCAAGTGTATTAATCAACTTGATCTCTTGCAATTGGTTCTGCTAATTTTTCAGCAGAGTTTTCAATTCTTTCACTCATTCAGCACTTCTTTGTTTGATCCATTCTTCTGATTTCTGGGAGAATGTGAACATACGGTGAAAAATATGTTTTAAGAAAAGCATTTATATTTAGCAAGATACGGGAAATCTGTAGGAGAACAATTCTTAAAAGACATGATTAAATATTGTAGCTGACTTTTATGCAAAAGAACATTATAGGTTTTATTTAGCTATCTTTTTTATATGAAGTAGAAAAGAGAATAAATTAGGCTCTAACATATGCACTGGAGGAGCCACACCAAGCTTAGGGTGAGCGGCCGCTTTCTCTGGGCTTGGGCAACTCCTTTGTAAAAAAAAAAATTTTAAAATTTTAAAATGTAAGCCCATACAACTCGCTCCCCCTGATGCCAACACTTACACACTACCCGACCCGATTCGCTCTATCTTTTCTTCTTCTTTTTAATTTTTCTTTTCCCAATCTACTCCAAAACCTAGCTTCGAAACCCCCAATCCCTCTCTCAAATCCTCCCCCCCAGTTAAAGTCAGGTATACTTCATATTTAAGAAAATGAGATAATTATTTGAGATTTGAGATTGTTCAAAAAAAATTTTTTTTTAAAGATTTGAGATTGTTGAGAATATGAGCGGATGCTGCGGATCTAGGTTTGAAGTTTGATATTTGAGAATATGAGAAAATTTGATATTGAAGTCGCAAGTCGCAATTCCTATTGCGATTTGAGGCTGTTAAAACTTAAAACCAAGCTTGAGATTTCAAGTATTAGTATCGGATGATTTCTTATGAGATATTAGTAGAAAATTGAGTGACCATTTAGGCCATTTTTTAGAACACAGTTTAAATAATTAGGAAATTAATATTCTATTATAATTGATCTCTAATTGACTAGTACCTTATCCTTCCATTTATGCATGACTATTTTTTTATGAATTTGGTTTGGATCGTCATTAGGAAATAAGAATGAACCCTAACTTCCTAAGGTATGATGCAACTATAAGCTCATACCTTAATTGAAAGAAACGTTGTTTGTTTGATACTAATTTAATTTTTAACAATATTCAAACAGTTATGGATGAAATTTTTTAGTTCTAATTTCGCTTCCGGTGGATAAAAGTCCTGGCTCCGCCATTGAACATATGTAAAGTAAAAGTTGAAGTTGATGGGTACTAAAAGAAAAAAAAAGATTGTGTTTATTAAAGATGACCCAAAATTGTTTTAACCGACTCTGTCGGTAAACAATCGGTGGTTGGAGGCCATGTATTCAACATATATGGTTCCAAGAGCTTGGAATATTTAATTGTTGGTTTTTCTAATATATTTAAACTTACTCTTTTCCCTTTAGTAAATTTTCAATCATGCTTTTTTTTTCATTCCTTCTATTAATAATTACCTTGGTATTAACAATTGCTTTTAAAAAAAAAAGAAAAAAAAAACTAGATCTAGAGAAAGCTTGGAGAGGGTGGTGGCTGGATTCTCGCCGCCCCCTCCTCGTTCGCTGTTTCCTTTTCCTTTCCGCCGTTCAAGGCACCTTCCTTTCCATCGTTCGTCGCCTTTCACCCACCTCCACCTCCATCCAAAGCCACCATCATCGTCTTCCACTCCCCATACCCCTGACCACACCCCCCCCCCCCCCGATCTGCCATTCGTCGCCCCTCCCATCTCCACCTCCATCCGAAAGAGACAAGTTCTACAAAAAGAAAAATAAAGAGAAATAATGGCGGCTGCTTCCAGTCGACCCTTGAACCCACTCACTCTCAATCTGATGTTGATGGAAATAGAGCCTTAGATGCCCTGCTTGGTAACCACACTCAATTCTTTTTTCTCTTTCTTTGTAATCAATTTGGAAGAAAAAAATGTTCCCAGTTTCTGCTGAATTATAAATCTTAAATTACCACGTCACGACCCTTTGCAAATTAAGATTGGTATGGGGATCTGAACGTCGACAGACGTGGCCTCTCGTTCCGTCTTTCGTGGCGACGACCACCGGTATTTGGAGTGGAGGGTGTGATTTTTGGGGTTGGGGTTTGGGTTTGGTTGGCTTTGCTTGTTGTTTGCCCGGTTGTTCTTCGCGCTTGCCACCATGTCCACACTCTTGGGACCAATCACGGCAATCTGTGGCTATGATTTGGTTTTTTCGAGGGTTGGTAGTGCGTGTGGAGAAGCCGGGTGTGCTTGGATGCACCGTAGTGCGAGATGGCAGGGCTTTTTATTTGTTTGGGAGGTTGGTGGAGCTGTCTGAGTTAGGTGTGTCTAGGTGTGAAATTTGCAGTGTAGTACGGTTGTGGAGCTAGGGCCCGAAGACGGGGCCCCCCCATGAGATGTGCTCACTCATTTCTCCTATGCCTTACGCCTTCTACCGATGCCATCGTCCGTCTCACTTGTCTCAACTTTCGGAGTGCTTGTCTTAACTGTCGCGGCAGAGCATCCTCCCGTGCCTGTTGTCGCGAAGACCATGGATCTGAGGTTCAAGTGTGTGAGGTCGGTGGTTCGGTTTGGGGCCCATGGGGCCAGGTCGGTAGTTTGTTGGTGTTGGGGGTGATGGGGTGTGGGGTTTGGGTATGGTTGGTCTGGAGTGTCCTACGATGTTGCCAGTGAAGTCTTCACAGTGCCTACTATCAGGCTATTGAGCTTCCTCCAGCTTAGACCACTAGCTCGTGACAGCATCGCCTCTTCCCTCGGATTAGGAGTATGAGTCGAGATAAGTCTGTGTGGTGAGAAATCACCGGAGAGAGCTTGTGCGTGAGAGAGGTGATGGTATCCTCTCCACGGCTCTCTCCTGGAGCGTGGTGTTTGGTGGGGTGAGCGAGATAGTTGTTTGGTGAGAAGTCGCCTGAGAAAGCGCTATCGTGTGAGAGGTGAAGGTATCCTCTTCACGGCTATCTCTTTGGTAGCAGCTGTGGAAGCTACTGGCACGTTTGTAGGAGGAGTGGTGGAGATGGTGGGAGGGTGCGACGCTGAGCATGTGCTGTGGGGTTAGTTTTCGATCTGTGGGGCTTGGGCCCATAGATGGGGTTCCCCCGGCGAGGTGAAGGCAGGGATCGGCGGGTGATAAAATCCTGCTAGACTTGTCTCAGGTGGGTGTACATGTGTCTTGGAGGCACTGTACGAAGCTAAACTGACGTACTTACAATTTTGCTGGACCGAGCTTATTTGTCAGCCCACCCTCCAGGGTTGTTGGAGAAATTTGTTGTTTGTACGCGTCATGTGGCTTTATGTATTTTTTATTTTCTGTCTGTAGTTTGTACTTGGGCCTAGTACTCTGGGTTTGTTTCGTTAAGCTCTTATTAATGAAATAGGGTGGTCAGATTCCACCTTTTCCCTTAAAAGAAAACAATTGCTTGAAATAAGGTTATATATATCAATGTATGTGGATTCCTTTAACAGTATAAGAGGTGAAAATTCTTCCAAATCTAGCGATAGCTCAGCCAGCTCAGAGGATAAATCAAAGGAATGAGGTAATGAGAGCTCAGACAACTGGTATTATCTCTCTCTTCGTCCGGAGAGGGTAGTCATAGAGAATCATGACTCGATCAAGTACTGACGAACAAGTACATCATCATTCGAATTCTCGAGCCATGGGGATTCCCTACAAAGTGGCAGGAGTGTGTGCGTAAGAAGGTGAAGGCCAAACCGGATGAGAGTGAGAAGGAGCAGAAGTTGAGTGATGCTCTCATCGGTAGTGGGGAGTTCAGCTGGCGAGACATGACAGAAGAGGCCCTTTCCCAAATGGGGGGGGGGGGGGTGTTGGGTTGCTAAGCTCGATGGATCCTAGTATGACTTTAGTTTTATTTTTATCACACACTTGGTCTTTTTTTAGTCATCTCGTTCTCATATCTCTTTTTGCTCTTTTGCAGAGAGGGAATGCATAGACTTCTGACACTCTCATTGTAACCCCTGTTTTTCGTTTTTCATATTTTTGGTGTATTTTTTTTTCCTTTCTTGAGTATTTGTACTCTCCTTGTATTTCTTGGAATGTAGATTGGAGTTTTTTTCAATATATATTCATTTTATTTCATTGTGATCTCTTGTGAGCCTGATTGTCTACCTTTTGTTTCGTTCTTGATCGATTATTGTTTTTGCTCTTTATTGGGTTCTTGTTCTATTTCTTTTGCTCGTGTTTTGGGGTGCTCGTGGTTTCTTTTACCTAGCGTATTGTTGATAATCCTATTTGCAATTTGAACCTAGAGCCTCATATTTATCCCTAAACCAAATTGATTAACCAAACCCTATTAATTCTATAACCCGAAACCCTATATTCCCTACCCGAAACCCATGCAGCCAAAACCCTAACTTCCCCTCATCTACTATATAAACTATCTCTCTCTGTCTCCCTACCCTGCCGAAAACCCTAGCCCCCTCTCTACCCTGTGCACCGAACTCTTGCAACCCTACCTCACCGAAACCCTACTCCACCATTACTCCCGACTGCACTTCATCCCCGACCTCGACTGAACCCAACTCCACACCAAACCCCTGCATCCCCTTGTCGATTACGTATCATGACCATCCCCAAGCTGAGCTCTTCGTCTCTTCCGCTCTCTCCGTCGCACGCCCAGGCGACAGGAACAGTAGTAGCGACGACAGCCGAAGCCAGCACCGCCGCCGCCGCTAGCCACTCCCGATCTCTCTCTTTTGTTGAGCTGCACGTGTTATCTTGGTTCTTGGTTCGTGGTTTTGTTCGTGGGATTCGTCCGTTGCTCGTTGTCTTCGTTGCCCGAGATCCGTTCCTGTTATTCTTGGTTTTCATCGTTTTCATCTTCGGTTAAGGCAAGTAACTTGTATTAAATTCCTTTGCAAATACAAGTACTAAATATCTCTTGTAGTGTAGTTGGGTTCTAGAGACAATTTGTGTGTGAATTCTCTTGTTGATATTGTCTCTATAGTAATGATTTGACCATAGTTGCCTCAAGACATACATGACTGCTTCTTGTTGTATATATGCGTGTTATTCATATGTTATCTCGTGCTCGTTCGTATTATTCGTGATAAACATGTCTTGGACTTGTGGAATACCCTACATCATGTTGCTTGCACATCTAGTATACTCTATATCATGTTTGGTTGTCTTTTGGATGAGTTCCGTGTGACTAGTGGATTGTGTGTATATGAGATATTTTTCAGTTTTGCTGGCTTTTCAGTTTTGATCAGTATGTTAGACCCTATTAAGGTCAGTATTTGAAAATATTTTGTGAACATTATTTATAGAGAATTCTGTCGATTTTCCAACCCTTTTGACGGATCTCAGTTTCGATTTTCGGTTTGCGAGTTATGTCGATTTTACTACAGTGGTGTCGAAAGATTTGCAGATTCTGTTTTCTATGATTTCTGAAGAGTAATCTATTTTTATTTTGGTGTTAAAATTATTATTTTGATCTGAAATTTTGCACACTATTTCTTGACTTGATTGGGATTAACCCAGAGTTTTGGTGAATTTATTTGAAGAGTTTTACAAACCGTTTCATACCTGCAAATAAAGATTTTTCATCCAGAATTTTACTACTGTTCAGTAAAGAACTTGATTTCCGACCTATTTCTACTTGCTGTTTCTAAAATGTTTCTGAATATGAAAGTTAGTCTACTGTATCTATTTTATTACCTTATTGGCGGATTTGGATTTCGATTTATGCTTTGTGAGATATTGCTGTTTTCGTACTGCAGTGTTTACAATTTCAGATTTGCAAAACTACTGCAACTTGTTATTTTCTGATTTTACTTGACTATTCCAATTATATTGGAAAATTATGAAACTTGTTTTTCTGTTACTACACGTATAGGGGAATACCCCAGATTTTTCGTGGATTTAATTAATGATTTTTCATGTTGTTTTCATGTTGTTTCATGGATTTAATTAATGATTTTCTGATTTCTGGATGAACAAGTTTTTTGAATTCAAATCAGTTTTGAGTTATGTTTTTTGTGAAATACTATATGACTTATTTATATTCTCTGGATTGTTTCGGGAGTCTATTTTCTAGAACTTTTGACGGATTCAGGTTTGCTTGCTTGTAACAACAGGAATCACTGTTTTACTATAGGATGGTCTTGCTGTCCTGAACTGGAAATTTGGTTATTTTATCCTTTTATGAGTTATCTTGCACCCGTACATTTTTATCTTGCAACTTGAACTTGTTACATGATCATGCCATGTTATACTTGATAAGTTTTGCACACCTATATGCTTGTTTGACATTAATAATAAATAATCAAGCCGGGGTTTAAGGAAAAGATCTAATAGTGGATAATTCAGAAACGTGTACTCAGAAGGGGATCCACTGATCTTACGTGATTACTTGATACATGATACTTGACACGTGATTACTTGACACTTGCACGCAAGACACGTACTTGCCACTTGCACAACTTGACACGTGATACATGATACATGATACTTGGAACTTGGAGCTCAATACTTGATACTTGTCCCTGAATACACTGCCCTCTATGATCCACTATGAAATCTAAAGCAAAACTATTTGTTGTAGCAACTATATAGTAAATACCGGGATGCATGAAGTCCTACCTAGTTAGTAATAACTACAAGACTTGATACATGATACTTGAACATGATACATGCTTACTTCATACTTGATTACATGATACATGAGACTTGATACTTGACACATGCTACATGATTACATAATTCTTCATACTTGATGCTTGTTTACATGATCCTTGTTCACTTGACACTTGTTACATGTTACTTGTACTTGTTTATCTTACCATGCTAGTTGTTATACATTATTATCATGCATATTCCATGTTATTTGTTTAGTTTCCCATGTACTTGTATCCTGTATTACAAGCAGTCCGTAACTTGCATTGACGGGAGTTTGTTTTCTTTTTCCTATTCCTGCAATTGTTAAATTGCATATTGGAGAACAGGTTCCAGATGGTATTGGTGATATGAAGTACTAGTCACTGGATTTTGCTATTATTATTTCTTGTTGCTTGTTTTGAACAATTGTATTTTGATACTTGGATTTATTTGTATTTGGGCAATGTGACCCAGGATTTTGACTTATTCAGATTGGGATTATTTGAGATTAATATATTTTGGTTTCAAGTATTCTTGTTGGTATTTTTGTTCATATGTGCATACTTGGTTGATTCTTTTGCTTCCGACTTTGATTACTCTTGTGAAATGTTGTAAAGATTCTTGAACAACTTATGCATGATGAAAATCATTCGCTGGGCTTTTATCGTGTATCCGTATTCCATATTCTCTTTTGGGATGCGGAGCGTGACACTCATTGTGGCTCCCGCTAACTTGCGCAATAAGAATCCAAAAGATAAGAAGAGGAAGAGGATTTCGATCAAGCCGGGGTCCTCGAAGATAACCAAGAGCTCTTCAACTTCCTCTTCGGGAGAAATCTCGAAGTTGCCGGTGAGGGCGTTGACGAGCCCCGCTGCGGGGGGCTATTCCTTGGCCATGCTCCTCGCTAGCGAGCACCCTCCATTGATCGGCGAGGCCGATATGGTCTTCACCGAGGAGGGGAAGAAGGTCTATGTGCCAGACTGGGGCGTCAAGCAGTGAGATGTCCTTCTTGGTGACTTGGGGAACTTCCTCGAGGTGGTAGACTCCTCACTCCATGTAACACCTCGCAAAATTGAGTAATGATAATTTTGTCCTTGTGTGTAATGCACGTATATTTTGTACCGTTATGAGTAATATTCGTAACGTATTTTTATATAAATGTCATATGTATCTTATATTCTGATTATTTATATGTTTTCTAATTTCTCGAAATTCATTTTTTATCCTATTTTTAGCCAACTCAAACATTTATTTTAATCTTTGTGTTTTTACGTGTATTGCACGTGCATTCAATACACGTGTCCATTATGTATAATTTTTGTTACATAAAATATCCGTAATTATTAAATATACATGTTTTGTATTTTGAATATTCTTCGTTCTCTCAAATTAGTTTTAAATATTTTGCACGTGCAATGCATGCGCAAATTTTAAGCAGTTTAGTCCATAAAGAATTTCCTAAGAATTATGCTTATCTATTCTCATTTTATCTAAGTTATTTATTTTGATCCATAGGCTCTAACCTATTTTAAAGGCCCCAAAAAAAAACTAATTTCAAAATAAAGGCTCATGATAAAATTTTATATTAAATACACTTTTAAAATTTTCACCACACATATCATGTAACAAACATATACAATTGGACTATAAAAAAATAATTAAAGGAATGAGAAGTGTGTGCACGTGTGCACATGCACGTGTGTGCATACCAAGAGTTGGCCATGCATAAGAATAGGAAGAGTTGGGGGTTTGTGGTAGTAATGGTGAGTGGATATTTATTTTGCTTAATGGGTCTTTATTTTTGGGTAATAGGTATCTGTTCATTCACCCATTTAGCCCTATAAATAGCCTCTCCTAATTCATGAACAAATGCACCAAAAATCAAAACAAAAGAGAATAAAAGAGAGAGAGAAAAGAAAGAAAGAGTGGCTAGAGTACTTGCTTGGAGGAAGGAGAGCCTTCGGTGCTTGCTAAGGAGGAGAAGGTAGTCTCATTCTTGTTGGAGCTAGGAGTTCCTATTTCTTTTACAACTATATGGTTGGTGACTTCTTGAACTTTCTAAAATATAGTAGTATGCATGTGCAGGAAAATTGTGCATGAAATTGATAATTCATATGAGTTGTAGTTAATTTTGTGATGATGTTATTTGGAATGTTTGATAGATATGAGTATGAAAAGAAATGCATGCTAATTGAAAGATTGTTATGAAGAAAAGTTAAAATGATGTTGTTGGGTGCATGTTAATACATCCTGATTAGATTGAATAAATTGGGGGATAAATTCATACACAAAGTTGCTCATCTATGTAAAGAAAGTTGCTGTTTTAAGTTTTGTTTTCATTTCAAAAAATCATATCTATTAAACTAGATGGAATATAGAGCTAAACATTTTTATAGGAACATCTCATATATGTCAGGAACATCTATTTAAAATTTCATAATTTTTTGATGTCGTTTACTATTTTAATAAAATCAAAACTTAGGACTGGTTGGTAGTTGACTAGTTGCTCGAAATTTGTACACATTTTGGATTTTGACCATTTCAACATCTTAGATGAAGTAATTTGAGAAAAGTCAAAACTATGAACATGTAATAGACTCGTTAACCTTTCTTCAAAGTCTAAGAAATCAAATTTTCACAAAGAATTAAATTTGTAATGAATTTTTCAAGACTATACAAGTGGCAGTATTTCAATAATTTGACCATACTTTAGATTTCAAATAATTCAGGATTATAGATACAATATTTTGGAGAAACTTATAAATAAGAAATTATAATAGACTTGTGTACCTTTATTTTGATATAAAGAACATAAACTTTCGTGAAGTATATATTTTTTTATGATTTTTACAAGAAGCATGAACTGCAGTTTCTGATTTTGAATTTACTGTTTTGTAAATAAATTTAGATGAAGTAATTGATGATGATTCTACGTGTTTTTAATTACAAAGTTATAGTAGAATCTTTTATGGGAATAATGAATCCATCTTTGAATAGAATTGAGATTTATAATTGAAATATAGATGAATATGAAAAGGGTTTATTTAATCGAAGAAACTTTGTAGCTTATTAAAGTGAATTGTTAGTTGTCTGATCAACCAGGAAGTGTATACTTCATGATTGGTAAATGAGAATGAATAAAAGCATTGAACGAATTATAAATAAATAAAAATGAGCACATGAATTATAGAGTATGTGTACCCCATAATGTTGAACATGAAAAGATGTTGATTCCAGAGGCTTAGTGAAACCTAGGTACCGACAAATGTTGAAAATGAATAATTGATTTGAGAAATAGCCAATATGGGTTGTCGTTCTCGATATTTATGTAAGACCGGTAGGAGGGTAAGCTAGCTCTAATGGTATAATTTATTCATGTTTAAACTTAAGGATTAGGGACTAAGTGGAGATGAAATAAAACTTGGGCAAACGTAAGTGAGTTGCCTCTATATAGTTTGACGGTTGAGTCCAGGACTGTGGTTGCTTGCAATGGAAACAAACTTTAATTAAATCCTGGGATATGATTGATTTGACGGTGGACTCCAGAATCATGAATAGTCGGGCAGATAGGAGGTCGTTCTCCAGTGTATATGCATATACTGGGGCTAGAGGGACACTTGCGGGATGTTCGCACAACGAGGATTTCCGTGTCAGCTTGACGGTGGACTCTAGGGCTGGAATCTGTACTCGTGGAATGTCTAGAACTTGATTTATTACCAAGTATTTTTTTTCATGGCGAGGGATTAAACCTTTTAATGTGAAGTACATAGGTGCTTACCCTCAGACCTATGTAGGATGGGGTGCATAGAATCTGAACAAGTATGCATTTGTGTCTTTGTAGTATAACATCTGCATTAGGTATTAAGTCATATCATACACTGACATTATTAGGATAGTCACTTTTTACACTTTTATATGCATTCAAGTGTGTGATGGTTAAAGTAAGAGAATCATTATATTACGGCATAGTAATGATCGCTGTTTATAATATTGCGTCAGTTGTAAGCAACTGACATGCCCACAGATTTTCAGTGCAGGGCTTGGATTGAATTGGCAAGGACTTAAAGAAGGTTGATGATAAAGATTATATTCATGATTAAAGCTGCTGATATTAGAGTTGTATTTCATGTTGTATTTTATTTAACTTCCGTTGTGTAACTCTGTAATAAACATTGTTGTGTAATTAAAAAAAAAAGTTTTAATTTCCTTGTAAAATTGTACGAATTGAAGTAAAAGATCCTGTTGTGCTACGAATTACATGTAAATAGAATTTGGGGTGTTACACTCTATGGGACAATTTTACTCAAGCCAATGAAATGAAAGACTCTTCCTTCCTCAAGATCTCCCGAGCCGGCATGTCGGTATGTTCTCTTCCTTGCAATGTGGTTTTTGTATTTTTCCCCTGTATTTCTAAGTCTTGAAATCTTTCTCTTTGCATATTACTTGCTACGTCGGTAACATGATTGAGTAGATCAAGACCAAGGAGTGGCTCTGGGAGGACAAGGCCACTCGGGCTGAGAACGAAAGGAAGAAAACCGCCAAGGAACTCGAGGCTGTGAAGAGTCGGGAGGTGGCTCATTTCAGCGAGATCACTTGTCTCGAGGTTGAGCGAAAGGAGTAGGCAACAGCAAAGGCAAAGAAGGAGAGGAGGCCGCAGTGAAGGCCCATCTCCTAGATGTGATGGAGATGTCATACGCCAAGGCCATAAGGGACGTGGTTGAGTGCGTCCGCAGTTTCAATGAGAAAGAGTACAACCTTGACTTTTTGCCCGAGGAGGAGCCAACTAGGATGAGTCCGAGGGAAAGGGCTAAGAAGTTGAGAAGGAGACGAGCCCATAGGCAGAGAAGAGGGTACCTGTAACACCCCGTAATTTCTAATATATATATATATATATATATATATATATATATATATATATATATATATATAGACAGAGAGAGAGAGAGAGAGTAATGCTCCATTGAAAACGGGTTTGTTTTCACCGGGTTGGAAAACAGCGATCAGAGTCGTTGGATCGCTCTTGATCGTGATCAGCGGCTCAGATCGCTGCCGCCCATCACCCGTCTCACTTAAGTGGCGGAGGGTTAATTTGGGAATTTCGTCCCAAATAACTCTTCGCCTCTTTCGCTCTAAAAAAATGAATAAACCTAGGCCGTTGTTGGGAACAACGGCCTAGGTTATAAAATTTCGTTGTTTCAAATAACCTAGGCTAGGCCGTTGTTGGGAACAACGGCTTAGGTTCATTCATTTTTTAAAGCGAACGAGACGAAGAGTTATTTGGGAAGTGTCACGCCCCGCTTCCCAAAAGGAATACGGAATACGGATACGTAACAAAAGTCCAACGAATGATTTTTATCATCCTTAAGCTGTTTCAGAATCTTTGCAACACATCACAGAAGCAAAAAGTGGAACCAACATGCAATACTTGGAACAAAATACCAACAGAAATTTACTTGAAATTAAATACAATATTCCCAAATAAAATTCAGAGTCTGGAGAAAAACAATATTCTGGGTCACATCGCCCAAATACAAATATTATTCAAGTCTCAAAATACCAGAATAAACCAAGTCTCACGAATACAAAATAATGTTCTAGCACCGAACAGAAATAATAATACTAATCAAAAGCAACTAATACTGCGAGTCTCCAATACCGCCTTGAACCTTTTCGCCATAATCTGCAATTCATCGAATGCAGGAAAAAGAAAAAGAGAAAACACAAGTACCCGTTAATTGCAAGTCCGGGTCACAAATAGAGTAGAATGCAAGCACATGGAATAAAGAACTAAACAGATCTAATTACTAGCAGAAACAGACCTAACATGGTATCCTAACATATGTCTCAAGTGTCAAGTGTCAAGTGTCAGATAACAGATATGTCAGGTAATCAGGTAACAGATAACAGATTCAGATTTCCATATATCAGATTCAGATTCAGAATTCAGAAACAGATTCAGATTTCAGATTTCAGATTAATGTAAGTCTTGTGTGATTACTATCTAGGTAGCACGACATGCGCCATACTTTTATCACATGGTTGCTACATTCAAAACAATTTCGTTTATAGATTTCGTAGGGGATCATATAGGGCCATGTACTTAGGGTCAGACAGATATCAGAACAGACAGATAGAACCTAGTGGTTCTCTTCTACTCTACACCTTCCTATAAGAAGTAATGTAGACAAGGTCAGAAACAGACAAATAGAACCTAGTGGTTCTCTTCTACTCTACACCTTCTTACATAAGAAGCAATGTAGACAGGGTCAGAAACAGATAATCATATGGGACACACGGGCCCCCTTCTAAGTACACATTTCTATGCTTTCCCACTACTAGATCTTTCCCAATAAACCCCGGCTTGATTACCTTTATTATGGTTATTAAACAGACATGAATGTGCACTAAATGGTGTCAAACTAATATGATATAATCCGGGCTAGGTTCAGGGAATCACATCAGCATGTATAGGTAATATAGAGTCACACAACCGAGCAAATTAGCCTATGCTCATAATCAGGTCAGTAAGACCAATCAGTAGTAAAACAGATATTCTGAGAGCTACAAATATGCAAATCATGATCCGTCAAAGGATCTGGAAACTAGACATCCACACGCTTCTAACGAGTATAATAAAGTCATATACTAGTTCACAACATCTCAGCTTAAAACTCATTTCAACACAGATTTCATGTACAGCCAGAAAACAGGGGAACGACTTCAAACGCATAAAAACAGCATGTAAACTCATCAAATAATTTCACGAAAAATCTGGGGTAATCTCCTATAGATATAGACTCAAAATAATAAGTTTCATAATGTTACAGTAAGTATAGATAAGTTATCAAATTTAAAAAGTAACACAAAAACATAGTTTGACGAATCTGGAATTTCTAAACACTGCTGTACAAAAATAAGGATATCTCGCAATCAGTGAATCAAAATGTAACACCCCAAATTTTTTTTTGAAAACTAAACCTCTAAATTCAATTCTTTCAATTTCTATATCACTTTAAACATAAACTAAGATATATATATTTCAAATAAAATTTTGGCAGAGTCTCCCCTGCAATTTCTGCCCCGAAACACAAAAGGCTTACGGAATTCTGCTCTAAATTCTGTAGCTCACAACACAGGCAATATAATCATGGGCTCCCCAGGCCAAAATGAGCAGAATCACACAGGCAATATAATATCATGCTCTGGGGGCCAAACTCATAATAGAACATCAAATACCAAATAAAAACCATAAATTTCTTTGAAAACGAGATAAAACTTTAGAAAAACCATTGTAAAACCTACCACAGGGCCCGGTACACCACAACGAGATGGGTACGGGTCAAGAACATACCATACTACCCTATACTATACTCATCATCGACATCCAGGTACTTTTACATTCAAATTACAATTAAACCATAAATTTCACTATTCACCTAACTAAATTTTATACAAAAATTTTAAAATAAAAACTCCACCCTACAAATCTATGCCTCACCTCCGCGCTGCTATGGACCTATAACAGTGGGGGATCTAGGGTAGTCCAGGGACTCTCTAACCCCCTAAACACTAAGGGATCAGCCATTTCTGGTGTGAGTATAGTTATTAATCTAATAAATTATTAAATTGTATAAAGAAAATAAATTAAACTTACAAAGATCAAGATAAGAAGATGCAACCTGAATTCTAAACATAAAACATCACCAATACGATGTTATATCAAAATACTCTTCCAATCTGCATCCAACTATATAATTATCCATAACTTCACACATTTCACTATATGCTTCACATCAACCAAGTATATATCCTTATTTTACATTCGCATAATACGAATTCACATACAATACATTACTTTTCAATTTGAATTCCCTAACACGAATATTCATCTTTCCACAATTATCGTCATAGCAGCATTTCACTATTTATATGAATATAACTACAGGATGTTATTACACCTTTCTTTAATAACCATTTATATGAATACAAATTCATAACACAACATACGTTCTTTAATAACCATTTTCATAATCAATCTCATAATGCGGGTATTTATTTTATTGTGTTATAACAAGTATCACATCATAAACATATGCATCTATTCTCATAATACCACCTTCCTTCATGTCTTATGACATAAATATAACATCTCATTGCCCATTGCAATATACTCACATTTCATCACATCGTTAACACATCACTAATTAGAATACTTATATTCATTGCATCAAAAACATGTTTTATAACTCATTCTCATCTCATTATACCACTTTAGTAATTTCTCATTCTTATAAGTAATATATCTTATTATCATTTTCACTAATATCTCAATTTACCATTAATTTCACTTTCATTCTCATCAATTTATACTCCATATCCCAAACATAGTTTGGGCAATAATATATCACATCCCAAAGCCGATAGCTTGGGTAATAATCACCACACCCCAAACACATAGTCTGGGTAATATCACATCACATCTCAAGCCGATAGCTTGGTTATTAATTTATTTCAATTACTATTCATCTTCACTTTACTTAATTCTTCACTAGTATAATGCACGTGCGATGCACGTCTATAAAGATGTGTAGGATTTTAAGGAAGGGTAATAATCACCAAACATAGTTTGGTGATTTTAAGGAAGGGTAATAAATTTCTCATTCTTAATTCATTCTCATCAATTTATACTCCATATCCCAAACATAGTTTGGGCAATAATATATCACATCCCAAAGCCGATAGCTTGGGTAATAATCACCACACCCCAAACACATAGTCTGGGTAATATCACATCACATCTCAAACTGATAGCTTGGTTATTAATTTATTTCAATTACTATTCATCTTCACTTTACTTAATTCTTCACTAGTATAATGCACGTGCGATGCACGTCTATAAAGATGTGTAGGATTTTAAGGAAGGGGCAGGTCACCGAAGAAGTTGCATGCATGCATGCAGACAGGCATGCACAATTTATTCATTTTGATATTTGCATGCATGTGTTAGACCTACTGGCTTTGATAGGAGAAAAGTTTCTTATGAATAAATTGTGCATGCAAGTACATACAAATCTATACTATTAATTATTTTCCCAAATCTATGCAGACATGCATGCAAATCTATGCATATTAATTATTTTTCCAATACATGCAAATTACATTTCTGACCTCCGATATTAACCCTATATTTTTTTTAGCCTTTTATGTTTATGAGGACATGATAGTAAAAAGCCACCAAAATGGGGCTTTCCTTGATAATAGTATCATTTTCCCAATACATGCAAATTACATTTCTGACCTCCGATATTAACCCTATATTTTTTTTTAGCCTTTTATGTTTATGAGGGCATGATAGTAAAAAGCCACCAAAATGGGGCTTTCCTTAATAATAGTATAGATTATTTTTCCAATACATGCAAATTACATTTCTGACCTCTGATATTAACCCTATATTTTTTTTAGTCTTTTTATGTTTATGAGGGCATGATAGTAAAAAGTCACCAAAATGGGGCTTTCCTTAATAATAGTATAGATTTCCATTAATCATTACCACTATCATGCCAACTCACCCTGCGAATTATGCCAAGGCAGGTAGTTCCCACCATTTCCACAGAAATTGCAGGCAGGCTAGTTCCTTGACACAATTCCAAGGTGTAACAACTCATATCATACTGTATCTTACTTTAATAATCATTCTCATTACACAATTACTTCATACTATTCATATTAACACATGTCTCTTTTACTTTTCATTTTAAATTAACCACATGCTGCATTTCATCCACAACCACTTTCTTTCACATTCACAATTCACTTTCCACTTTCTTTACTCTCACATTTTTATTTACACTTAGTTATTTTATTAGTTTGTCGACCAGTGACAACAGTATCACAATATACTGAAATCCGACAGCCCAATAAAACCCGCGGACCGATGCTCACACAGAGTCTTACTCGTCCGAGGTTACGTCTTCCTCCCAGCCTATGCCAGCGAGGGAACACCGCACCCAAGATAAACTGGGTACTTCCTCGCGACGGCTGTCATCGAGGGAAAAACACCGCACCCCAGGTAAACTGGGTACTTCCTCGCGACGGCTGTCATCGAGGAAAAAACACCGCACCCCAGGTAAACTGGGTACTTCCTCCCAGCCGATAGCCAGGAGGGAAAAACACCGCACCCCAGGTAAACTGGGTACTTCCTCGCGACAGCTGTCATCGAGGGAAACCGGGCCTCAAGCCGATAGCTTGGGCGATAAAACTCCGCACCCCAAGCCGGTCCTTGGGTATTAGGAGGTCTAGCCCAAACCCCCAGGATTGCTGTAGGTACTGGTCAACAAAACCATCTGTTATTAGCATTAATCATTTCATCTTTTCAGCTTACTTTATCAACACAAGCATTTCACTTTTGATTTACAACGAGTCATGTCTTAGCTTTTAACCACGTGAATTAGTAACACATTTTATTAGCACTTACCATCTTATCTTTTATCTTACCATTTGATGCATACCCGATGCTCACGATGACATACCCGATGCTCACGATATTAATCATCGTATCATTATACCACATTATGCCTACAACCTGTCATTGTTGGATCTTGTAGGCGAGACAACAAACACTAGAGGGGGGGTGAATAGTGTTTATAAAAATTAAATTGCGGAATAGAGATTTTTCTTCTGTACAGTCGACTTAAGGAATAAACCAGTCGACTGAATTAACAAAATGAAAAAGTAATTTAAACAAGTCTGTGCAGTCGACTTAGAGTTGGAACAGTCGACTTAACAACCAGAAAACTATCAGAGTATACGAGTCTGACCAGTCGACTTATCAAGTACCCAGTCGACTGTCCAGACAAGTTACACAGTAACAACAACACAAGCTGAGAAAATATAAATGCATGTTAGAGAGATACAACCACAGAGTGCACACGATGTAGCCTGGTTCAGTCCTTCCGACCTACATCCAGTCCCCAAGCAACCCACTTGAGATTCCACTATTCTTGAAAAAGTTTACAAGAATACCCTACGGCGTTCAGACAACAACCTTGTCTAACCCGTAGTCCTTTCTCTCAACCAGAGAAAGCAACCCACTCTTCCACCAAGAGTGACAAACCTGACTCTACACCCTAGAGTCCTACTCTCCAACTGAGAGGAAAAGAAAACAATAAAAAATATTTACAATCAACCTATAGCCTTGTTTGTGATTGTGATATAGCACGTGGCAAAATGGTTGACTTCTATATTCAGTCCAAAACGAAATCAAATGTTATACAGGACTGAAGACAGAGAACCAAGTCTTAGTGAGTTGAAAGCTTTTGTCTCTTGAAAAATGTAAAACTTAAGATCTCAAAGAAATGCTTGGAGTATTAGTATCTTTAACAGTGGATTCTAACCTCTATTTATAGAGATAGATTCACTGGACGTAGGGAATCAATTGTTCAACTGTCAACCAACGGATCTAAAAAGATTTGAATTTGAAAAACGATTTTAAAAAACAGAAAACTGTCAAACGCACTTGAACGGTCGACTGGGTTGCCATGATGAGTCGACTGGTCAGAGTTTGAATAAGATTAGGCAGTTTTGTACCAACTCAGTCGACTGGAGCAAGTAGCAGTCGATTGGTACGCAACAGCTGATCTAGTTCAAGCTGTTTTGACTTTTGGTTTTGAAAAATCACACATTTAAAAGAGTTATATGTGAGTGTATGTGTGTGTGACAAGGCTGTACATCATTCTAAGACTCAAATAGAGCAAAATATTACATTTGTTTACAAGACATAAAAATGTATGACACTTGAAGCATAGGTCTTGACTTGAATCTTGAGTGAAGCCATTGTCTTTATCCAGAGTGTGTGCTTGTTCATTTGTTCAGCTGTATAGTAATGAGGCTTTTGTGTATTCAACCTGCAATTATATAGTATAGCACAGATACATGTTGTAGTGTGTTGTAATCATCAAAATCAAGAATCAACATTCTCCCCCTTTTTGATGATGACAACACAATAGCTGATAATAACAAAAATAATACAAGCATACAATCATTGATATGCTCCCCCTATTAAAAGCACATAATGCATATTATATCAGTCGACTTAAGAAAAAATCAGTCGACTTAACAGAACTTCTTGAAAAGAACAGAACTTGAAAAACATTACCCAACATTTCACAACAGGAGGTGTTCTCCCCCTTTGTCATCAACAAAAAAGGACACAAGATAATGTCTTACAAAAATAAGGAAAGCTTACAAAAGTAACATAAAAAATGCAAGAAAGGAAATACATAGTAAAGAAACAAAAAAATCAGCAATCTTCGTCTTCGTCGTCGTCATCAACATCCTGAGACGGAGGTGGAAATTGAGTCGTAAACAGTTGAGTCAGATGTGAAACTTTGGAATCAAGGGAATTAATATGGGAAGCAAGTGTTTCTTGACGATCCATGAGATAGTTAACAGCAAGATATAGACTACGTGGATCATCAAAATCAGCACGAGGACGAGAACAGCTGGAGGCTAAAGATGGTCTAGCAGAAGTTGCTAAAGGAACTTGGGTGTGAGGAGTAGGTCTAGGGGAATGTCTAGGGGAAGGATCAAGAAGCTTCATACGTGCTAAACTGGCACGATCGAAGCACTCATAATGCTTAACCACATTGGTCTCGGAGTCGAGATCAATATCATAAGCAAGGAAGACTCTAGTAAGGAGACCACCAAAGGGCAAAAAGTGAGTATGAGACTTGTGGAGTCTCGAAAAGATGACACGACCCCAATTGATATTTATTCTACCAAAAATTGCATAAACCGCTTGTTGCAATTCCATAGAATACTGATCAAAGCTCCCTGTTCTGGGAAGAATATTATATGATAGTATTCTTGCAACTAGTTTTGCAGTAGGTGTGATAGATTTATTAGACATGATTTGGCAAAAAGATTTTAGACAGGATAGATGCATCATCTAAAATGATCTCACCTAAATCAAGTCCCTCATCATCAATACCCATAATAAGATTAATTCTCTCGGATGTGAGTTTAATCTTCTTGTTTTTGACCGAAGAATAAACAACAATTTCTCCATCATCCTTTTGAACTACTCTCATATTGGTATAAAAAAGATAGATGAGTTGTGGGTAGTAGTCGGGTTGATTTTCCAAGGATAAACTACAATGTTGAAAAAGAGAAATAAGATTGAACCTATCTAAATCATTGAAGTTGACAAATCTACCCGGAAAAATCACAATGTTACAAATAAGATACCATTTTTCTAAGAGATCAGGACTCCTAAGATACTGAGAATAGTCTTTTGACGAAGAACTATCATCAACATGGGATGTCTTAGATCGTTTCGGAGCCATTAAGTAATTTAAGGGAATCAAACAAAGAGAAGTGAGATTTAAAAAGATTATACCAACAAGGATAATGGAATCAAACAGCAAAGGGAGCGGAAATCAGCATCTCCAAACAGAAGATTCGGCAGTTGACTTCTGGATCTATCTCATTTCTCCTTATGGTTTTAGATCTGGAACTGGGGTAAAAGTGAAAGTGAAAAATTGAGGCAGTGAAGAGGGTTTTTAACTGAAGCCAACGGCTGAGATTGAATAGAAACGAGATCAATGGTTCACAAAGAAGTCACGGGCGAGTCAAAGGATTAAAATTTGTCTCAAAAACTGGGTGACGATCCGAAGTTGAAGACATACTGATTCGCGACAGTCGACTGGTATTCAGAGACAGTCGACTTAGTCGAGAGAAAAATAAGTAATTATAACAACTGATCAGTCGACTTGGTGAAATGTCAGTCGACTGGTCAGAGAAAAAAATAAAATAAGTATATATATAAAAAATACGGGATAGTCGACTTCGTGAAATCGCAGTCGACTTAACAGAAATATTTTCAACAAATATCAAGAAAATTACATATCCCTAGCTCTCTTCTTAAAGAAATAAAAGTATCTTCTTTAAGGGGTTTTGTAAAGATATCAGCTACTTGTTTATCAGTAGAGATAAAGTCTAAAGATATGTCTCCTTTTAAAACATGATCACGTAGAAAATGATGTCGAATATCAATATGTTTCGTACGTGAATGTTGAACCGGATTTTTAGATAAATTAATTGCACTGGTATTATCACACATTATTGAAGGTTTTTCAAAAGAAATACCATAATCTAATAAGGTTTGTTTCATCCACAAAATTTGTGCACATCCCAAACTTGCAGCGATATATTCAGCTTCTGTAGTAGATAGGGACACTGAATTTTTCTTTTTACTGCACCAAGAAACTAGTAATGTCCCAAAAAGTGACATGTCCCACTAGTGCTCTTGCGATCAGTTTTACTACCAGCAAAATCAACATCACTGTACGACAAAAGTTGGAAATTATCAGTGCGTGGATAAAATAAACCATAATCAGATGTGCCTTTAATATATCTTAAAATTTGTTTCACAGCTTTTAAATGAGATTCTTTAGGACTAGACTGATATCTAGCACACAAACATACACTGAACATAATATCTGGTCCACTAGCAGTAATATATAAGAGTGAATCAATCATACCTCGATAGAGTTTCTGATCGACACTCTTACCTAATATATCTTTGTCAAGGGTAGTAGTAGTAGCGATAGGTGTGGATTTACTACTTGTACTATCCATGTTAAACCGTTTGAGTAATTCCTTTGCATATTTTCCTTGATTAATAAATATGCCATTTGAAGAGTGTTTAATTTGTAGTCCAAGGAAATAATTGAGTTCACCCATGTGACTCATCTCAAACTCGTTTTTCATGGTGTTAGCAAACTCTTGACATAGATTATTATTAGTAGAACCAAAAATTATATCATCAACATATATTTGTATGATTAAAATATCATTCTTAATTCTCTTGATAAACAAGGTAGTATCTACTTTACCTATCTCAAACCCTGTTTCTTAAAGAAAAGTTTTCAAGCGATCATACCAAGCACGTGGTGCTTGTTTAAGACCGTATAAAGCCTTTTTCAATTTAAAAACATAGTTCTGGAAATTGTTCATGTTCAAAACCTGGTGGTTGTTTAACATAAACATTTTCCTTAATGAACCCATTAAGAAAGGCACTTTTCACATCCATTTGATAAAGTATAAAATTCATGAGACAAGCAAAAGAAAATAAAATACGAATTGATTCTAATCTAGCAACATGAGCATATGTTTCATCAAAATCTATGCCTTCTTCTTGATTATATCCTTGAGCAACTAGTCTAGCTTTATTCCTAACAACTTGTCCTGATTCATCTAACTTATTTTTAAATACCCATTTGGAACCAATATTAGTATGATCAGGAGGTCGTGGAACTAAATCCCATACAACATTTCTTATGAATTGGTTTAACTCATCTTGCATGACATTCATCCAAAATTCATTCTCACATGCTTCTTGTATATTTTTCGGTTCAAAATCCGACAAGAAGGCTGTATGAGATATCATATTAATATGTGATCGTGTCTGAATACCATGGGAGATGTCACCAATTATTAAGTCATGAGGATGATCTCTAACTTCAACAAAAGATTTTGGTAAAGTTGAAGATATCACAATAGGATCAGTCGACTTGACAAGTTCTGCAGTCGAATGGTTTACATCAATCAACTTGATGTCCTTATCGGTCGACTTATCTGTAAGACTAGTTTGTTCTAAAGATGTAATTACTTTATTTAAAGTTGATGAATCAATTTCATCATCTTTAATTAAATTTGATGAAGACAGAGATTCATCGAATGTAACATGCATTGATTCTTCAATTGTCATTGTTGACTTGTTGAAAATTCTATATGCTTTACTCCTATTTGAGTATCCTATAAAGATACCCTCATTAGATCTAGGATCAAATTTATCCAAATTATCTTTAGTGTTCAGAATAAAACACTTACAACCAAATGTCTTAAAATAAGAGACTTTGGAAATTTTGTTAAAAAATAACTCATAACAAGTCTTCTTTAGCTTAGGTCTTATTAGAATCCTGTTTAAAATATAACAAGCTGTAGCAACGGCTTCAGCCCAAAAATACTTAGGTAAATTGCTTTCAACAAGTATGGTACGTGCGCATTCTTGCAAAGTCCTATTTTTCCTTTCAACCACTCCATTTTGTGGTGAAGCTCTAGGAAATGCAAATGAATGTGTTATACCATTCTTGTTGCAATATTCTGTAAACGTTTCATTTTCAAATTCTCCACCATGATCACTTCTAATAGTGACTATGGTTAGAGATCTTTGGTTTTGAATTCGTTTACAAAAATTTGCAAATTCATCAAAAGCATCATTTTTATGTTTTAAAAAGAATGTCCAAGTGAATCGTGAAAAATCATCTACTAAAACAAATACATATCTACTTTTATTTAAAGAAGCAACTCTAGCAGGGCCAAATAAATCCATATGAATTAACTCAAGTGGCCTACTAGTAGAGATTACTTCTTTTGTTTTAAAAGTGGATTTGATTTGTTTTCCTAGTTGACATGCATCACATAACTTATCCTTTTTAAAGGATAGTTTTGGCAGTCCTTTAACTAGGTTATACTTAGATATTTTAGAGAGATTTTTCATATTCACATGACCAAATTGTCTATGCCAAAGCCAAGAATCATTATTAGAAGCTATTAGACAAAAATCATTTGAAAACTCATTTGTATTCAAACATAATTCATAAATGTTGTTTTTGCGAAAACCTTGAAAAATAATGTTTTACATAGTGGAATCATAAATTAAGCAAGCATCTTTTTCAAATACAATTTTATAACCTTTATCACATAGTTGACTAATACTTAACAAATTATGTTTTAGTTCACTAACTAACAAAACATTTTCTATAGTAGGATTAGTATTTTTACCAACCATGCCGATTCCTATGACTTTTCCTTTGTTGTTATCACCAAATGTAACTGTTCCTCCATTGATGCCTTGTATGGTGGATAGGAGATTGGCATGACCAGTCATATGCTTTGAACACCCACTGTCAAGTATCCAACGATCTTTCTTTAGTACCTATAAGATATTCAATGTGAATATGGTACCCTTTTCATTGGGTCCAAAAACATATTAGTTTGGGGAAACCAAACCCGTAATGAGTTTGATTTTCCTCCATAAGCAGGAATAAAATTAACAGAATTACATACATTTAACATATATGAATTGATATACACAGTTCTATCATTCAATTTCAAGTTAACTGGAACCCATACAAGTTTGTTCTGTCCAGTCGACTTTATAGCATCCTTCAGTCGACTTCTACTGTAAGTAAGTCGACTGGATGGTAATATAGGTCGACTTATATGAGGTTTTGGTCTTATGAAATAAGACTCAGTTCCTCCGGACAGACGACTAGTGGATAGACTCAGTCGACTTGACTGAACTTTAGACTTGCTTTTATCACTAAAATTTATAAGCTTAGGCTTTTCAAAGAATTCATACAGTTTATGTTTAACACTAGAAATAGATTCAGGTTTATTTCTACTAGTGTTTTTAGAGGAAAGATCTTTTACAAAAGATTTTTTAAAACCAAGACCAAACTTTTGACTAGATTTCACTTGATTTTGAAGAACATCGTTTAAATTCTCTTTTCCTTTATTGAACTTAGATACGTTCTTGGATATCTCTTCATAATTCTTTTTTAGAGATTCAAGATCCATATCTAAACTTGAAATATGAGAATTTAAAGATTTTACTTCTTTATCAAGGTTAAGATTCTCTTGAGAAAGTGTTTGATTAACTTTCTCTAGATTCTTAACTCCAATCTTTTCTTTTTTCAATTCTTAAAAAATTTCATTGAAAGCATCAAGTAAATCTTCTGAATCATAACCATTACTTACTTGATTCTGTGAAGCCATAAAACACATGTTCGCAACCTCGTTGGTTTCATCAGTTTCTTCTTCTGAGGAAGAATCGCTATCATCCCAAGTTGCTTGATATGCCTTTTTGTTTTTGGTAAACTTGTTCTTTGTGTACTTATCCTTCTTGAAGTTGGATGTCTTTCCCTTGGACTTTGTATTTTCTAGCGAACAATCCTTCTTCATATTGCATGTTTTATTACACCTGAAACAAGTTGGAGTATCATTAGAATCTCTAAATTTAGAATTGAACTTACCTTTCTTTAGAAATTTTTTGAATCTCCTTGTGAACATGGCTATCTCCTCTTCATCTTCTTCTTCATCTTCTGAGTCTGTCATGGCTTTAAAGACTAATGATTTCTTCTTTGACTGTTATGGTTCTGCATCCTTCTTCCGTTCTTTAATTTGAACCTCATAAGCCATTAGATTTCCCACAAGATTTTTAAGAGAAAGTTGTGATAGATCATCGGCCTCTTCTATTGCAGTGGTCTTCTTTTCCCATTCAGGAGTAAGTGCACGAAGAACTTTTCTCACCATCTCTGCTTGAGTGTATATTTTTCCAAGTGCCACAAGTGAGTTTGTAATGTCAGTAAATCTGGTTATCATTTCGGACACACTTTCATTTTCCTTCATGCAGAATATTTCAAACCTGTGAACAAGAACAGATATTTTAGATTCTTTCACTTTGTTTGTTCCTTCATGAGTTACCTCGAGTGTATGCCAGATTTGATGTGCGGTTGTTGAATTTGACACACGGTTGAATTCTTCTTTTGTAAAAGCACAGAATAATGCATTCATTGCTTTTGCTTTATTCATTGTTTGGTTCTTCATGCCATCATTCCATTGTGCATATGGAATAGTAGGAGCAGTGTATTCTGTTTCAGTCATGTTCCATATTTCATAATTGATGGATTGGAGATAGATCTTCATTCTGCACTTCCAATAATTGTAATTTGTTCCATCGAAGAGAGGTGGCCTTTGTGTAGATTGCCCTTCATGGTACTGATTTGCATTTGACGTAGTTGCCATAGCCTTTAACCTCGCTCTGATACCAAGTGTTGGATCCTGTAGGCGAGACAACAAACACTAGATGGGGGGGGGGGGTGAATAGTATTTATAAAAATTAAATTGTGGAATAGAATTTTTCTTCTGTACAGTCGACTTAAGGAATAAACCAGTCGACTGAATTAACAAAATGAAAAAGTAATTTAAACAAGTCTGTGCAGTCGACTTAGAGTTGGAACAGTCGACTTAACAACCAGAAAACTATTAGAGTATACGAGTCTGACCAGTCGACTTATCAAGTACCCAGTCGACTGTCCAGACAAGTTGCACAGTAACAACAACATAAGCTGAGAAAATATAAATGCATGTTAGAGAGATACAACCACAGAGTGCACACGATGTATCCTGGTTCAGTCCTCCCGACCTACATCCAGTCCCCAAGCAACCCACTTAAGATTTCTACTATTCTTAAAAAAGTTTACAAGAATACCCTACGGCGTTCAGACAACAACCTTGTCTAACCCGTAGTCCTTTCTCTCAACCAGAGAAAGCAACCCACTCTTCCACCAAGAGTGACAAACCTGACTCTACACCCTAGAGTCCTACTCTCCAACCGAGAGGAAAAGAAAACAATAAAAATTGTTTACAATCAACCTATAGCCTTGTTTGTGATTGTCATATAGTACGTGGCTAAATGGTTGACTTCTATATTCAGTCCAAAACGAAATCAAATGTTATACTGGACTGAAGACAGAGAACCAAGTCTTAGTGAGTTGAAAGCTTTTGTCTCTTGAAAAATGTAAAACTTAAGATCTCAAAGAAATGCTTGGAGTATTAGTATCTGTAACAGTGGATTCTAACCTCTATTTATAGAGATAGATTCACTGGACGTTGGGAATCAGTTGTTCAACTGTCAACCAACGGATCTAAAAAGATTTGAATTTGAAAAACGATTTTAAAAAATAGAAAACTGTCAAACGCACTTGAACAGTCGACTGGGTTGCCATGATAGTCGACTGGTCAGAGTTTGAATAAGATTAGGCAGTTTTGTACCAACTCAGTCGACTGGAGCAAGTAGCAGTCGATTGGAACGCAACAGCTGATCTAGTTCAAGCTGTTTTGACTTTTGGTTTTGAAAAATCACACATTTAAAAGAGTTATATGTGAGTGTATGTGTGTGTGACAAGGCTGTACATCATTCTAAGACTCAAATAAAGCAAAATATTACATTTGTTTACAAGACATAAAAATATATAACACTTGAAGCATAGGTCTTGACTTGAGTCTTGAGTGAAGCCATTGTCTTTATCCAGAGTGTGTGCTTGTTCATTTGTTCAACTGTATAGTAATGAGGCTTTTGTGTATTCAACTTGCAATTAGATAGTATAGCATAGATACATGTTGCAGTGTGCTGTAATCATCAAAATCAAGAATCAACAGTCATTCCACAATTAAAACCATCATATCATATTATTGCATAATATAAATGCGCCATGATATTTATTTTGTCATAACACCCCACATTAAGAATACCATATTATTCATTACCTCATTGTATCATATATAGGCATACGCCAAGTTATAACATTAATAAAAGAACTACATTATGCTATTCCATATCGTAAGAATATCAAAACGTATAATTCATCACATTATAATATCATACTATTGGCCATTAATTCACTTCGAACATAATTATAATATAAACATATACCCACCTACTAACTTCATCAATTATCACATCACGAGTCAATATCATAATATATATATCACAAACATACACCACACATGCGGGTTTCCAAGAAAAAGGGGCCAAAATCATTTATTTTCTCTAATTAAATCTCATAATATCCAATTGTTACCGCTGATTCTGGTGTGGGGGTAAACAGATGAGATTTGTGAGTTCGTGGAAAAACCTGAATAGCGGATCCACTCCTTTTGATTCCTGCCACTAACCTGCAAGGAAGTGCAATACACCGGGGTTGATTCTGGCGATGCACCCTCCGACGCTCTTGTCAGTAACCAGTGATGATTAAGAAAGAGCTTAAGCTGGAAAAAGAGTGATTACCTGGTCACAGTGGTAGGTGGGAGGTATTTATAGTCGCCATGGGAGTGATTAGGGACCTGATTTTTAGTGTAACTGTCAGGAGTAAAATCCTCATAGTTTGTTTAGGAAACTGACCCCTGATTTCCAGTGAGAGGGTAACTGCAAATCAGGCCCGTTGATTTGGTCAAATCAGTGACCCTGATTTCCTCTTGCTGGTCTGGGTCTGTCTCGGGTCGGGACCCGTACCCTGTTGGAGTGGATCCGTTCGTGGGTTATTGGATCTGTGAGTAGGAGATCCAGTACCCGTTTCGGATCCATTTGTATGTGAAATTACTGTTTTACCCCTGAGCTGCAAGATTCGTGCCCAATCTGGACGGTTCCGATTTAACCCCATTTTTAGCCATATCACGAGCCCCCCACTCCTAAAGACTGAGTGTGATCAGCCTTTGAGGAGTAGTTTAACTGTTTTAGTGGCTAGTGGAGTTGTATCGGAGTCCGAATGGAGGGTTTTGAATCTCGAAGGGGGTAGTGAGGTGATTTTTGAAGCCGTGAGCTGTTCTGAAGCCTTGTTGAGTATTTGACAGTTTTTATCTATTTTTTCGGACTATTTATTTAATTTTGCAATGTGTTAACTAATCGTTCGGGGGCCTTAACAGTACATTATAGGCAATAATTGTTCGTTCAGGGGCTCAAAAATATCCCCCCGAATTCTTAATTATTTTCTAGAATTTTTAGTTAGTTTTCCCGAATTTTTAGCAATTTTTCGCAATTTTAAAATAAATAAAATGATTTAAATAAATAAAAATTAATTTTTAAATACTGATTTATGGTGTGGCCTGATCTGGACCGTTGATCTTAGGCGAGCGCGAATTTCTGAGAGATCTGACGGTTGTAGTCGCTCGGCTTCCATTTTCTCGCTTTTGACGCTCGGATGGGCACTTGCTCGGTTGGCTGACCGGAGGTGTAAGGGTTCGGCCGTCCAAGCGACGTGGCGCAATCTGAGCCATCGGATGGTGGCGCGAATCTTGAGACGGGCGCGTTTCCCAAGAGAACGCTATCTTATCGTTTAGCGCACGTGGCAAGATCTGGACCGTTCATCATCAGGAGCACGAATTTCTGGAAGATCCAACGGTCGTAATCGTTTGGCTGTCTTTTTTCTCCGTTTTGACGCTCGGATGGGCACTTGCTCGGTTGGCCGACCGGGGATCTGAGAGTTCGGTTTGGTCGAGCGAAGTTCTGGGCCGCCGGATGGGCACTTGCTCGGTTGGCCGACCGGATGTCTGAGGGCTCGGTTGTCCAAGCGACGTTCTGGGCTGCCGGATGGGCACTTGCTCGGTTGGCCGACCGGAGGTCAGAGGGCTCGGTTGTCCGAGCGACGTGGTGCAATCTGAGCCGTCGGATCAGGCTCGAATCTCGAGACGGGCTCAGTTCCCAAGAAAACGCTATCTTGTCATTTAGCATCGTTGGCAAGATCTGGGCCGTCTGATCGAGATCTTACACGAAAGTTAAGGAGAAAGTGAGTTTTCTCCGTTTTGATGCTCGGATGGGCACTTGCTCGGTTAGCCGACCGGATGTCTAAGGGTTCGGCAATCCGAGCGTGGTAGCGCGATCCGGGTCGTTGAATGGCGGAACGAATCTCGAGATAGTTCAGTTCCCTAAGAGCATTAATGGCGCCCCAGGATTTGAGCGGCGTTCCAACTTCCCGGGGTCATTAAGAATGGCGCCCTCCAATTAATCGTGGCATTTCAGCTCCCGAGGGTCATAATGGCTGGTTCTTGGAGGGGAGGTTATAAATACCCCACACCCCTTGTAGTTTCAGTCATAACAATGTTGAGTTTTAGCCATCAGAGGTGTCTGCCTTGGGTGGTTGCTCTTCGGCCATGGTCTCCTCCTGATTCTGACGGCCCCGATGCGGATGTCAGGGTCGGGGGAGATCAGAGCAGAAGAGGTGACAACCGGAGTCAAGGCGGATGCCTGTCTTCTTTTGAAAAATCCTAACCCTGAGGTCGTTAGACGGGTGGTCACTCTTCCGCCGTGATCTTCTCCCAATTCTGACGGTCCCGATGCGGATGTTAGGGTCGGAGGAGATCAGGGCAGAAGGGGTGACGACCGGAGTCCGGACCCGGGGTACAAGGTGCTTCGGAAGGATGGGTGGTCATCCTTCCGCCGTTATCTTCTCCTGATTCTGACGGCCCCGACGTAGGTGTCAGGGTCGGGGGAGATATTGGCAGAAGAGTTGACAACCGAAGTCCGGACCCGGGGGACAAGGTGCTTCGGAAGGATGGGTGGTCATCCTTCCGTCATGATCTTCTCCCGATTCTGATGGTCCTGATGCGGATGTCAGGGTCGGAGGAGATCAGGGCAGAAGAGGTGACGACCGAAGTCCGGAGCCGAGGGACAAGTTGCTTCGGAAGGATTGGTCTCTTCCGATCTCTATCTTCCTTCCGGGCTGACGGCTTCTGATGGTTGTCATCCAGAAGGAGTTAGAGATGGGAGGTGTGCCGATCTGCTTTTTAACCGGGCCCCACGAGACGGTGGTTTCCCTCCAACCCTTGAACGATTCGTGGTTTCGGCTCCGAGGCCGTAGGCTTCGAGTTGCTTACGGGTGAGAGGGGAACTGACCGAGACCTGGGGCCCGGGGGGCTCGCCGAGGGCGGTGCCTTAAAACTTTTAATCCAAATTTTCTCTGGCTTCTTCAGAATAGAGGTGGAGCGTCTGGGTCCGAAGTGCTTCGTCCGGGCGATGTGGCGCGACCTGAACCGTTGGATGGTGGTGCGAATCTCGAGACGGACCCGGTTCCCAAGAAAATGCTATCTTGTCGTTTAGCATCGCTGGTAAGATCTGGGCCGTCTGATCGAGATCTTACACGAAAGTTGAGGAGAAAGTGAATTTTCTCTGTTTTGACGCTCGGATGGACACTTGCTCGGTTAGCCGACCGGTCCGTTTGATGTTAAGATCGGATCGCATGACGCTCGGATTTTGATCTCGTGCGAGCCGAGCTACTTGACTTTCACAAAGTCGTATGGGCTTTTTGTAACGTTTCGAGAGCAGGCCAAAAGTCGCGCCCTTTCGTTAGGAAGCCCAAGAGACTTTTTCTTTTACTATAAATCTTCACTCCCCCACCCCAAATCTCATTCTTCACTTTTACTTTCTCTCTCAAGTTTTTACTTTTCACCATCGAAGTTTTTAGCTCCTGGGTGGTGCTGCTAGCTGTCGCGGCAAGGCGTTCCTTTGTTCCGGCGAACTTTTCTGACCGTAACAGTCACTTCAAGGTCAGTTTCTCTCCTTTCCTTTTAGAAAAATGGTTAAGATTACTTCTTCGGATGATACCCCCGCCTCGGACCAAGTCTTCGGCCGAGCGGGTAAAGGAAAGGAGGTGACAGAGTCGACCGAGCAGACCGTTGTTCGGCCGAGCAAGAGTGGCGAAGTCGCCGAGCCACTCTAGGAGGTTGTGGCGAAGTCTCAGAAGGGCAAAGGAGTGGTCACGATAATTGAGCAGCCGAAGACAGCAGGGGAGTTCGGTCGGCAGCCTATCGTTCTGTCGAGTGTGGGGGGTGTCCGGAGCTACTCCGAAGAGATGCTGGAGAAGGTTACCCAGGGCACTGCCAAGTCGGTGGAGGAGAATGTGCCGAGAGAGTTGTCCGAGGTGGACCACACCATTTCGTCTCTCACGGAGGCTGATCTGCATCGGATCGGGACCGGATTCCAGATCCCTGCCGAGTACGGGTTACTTCTCCCCGGATCGGGATTCCGAGCCTGCACGTCATCCTCGGCTGATGCATGCGTATTTCCCCTTGACTCCTTGGCCGTCGGGCTCCGTTTTCCGCTTCATCCATTCATCGTCAAGGTTCTTATTTGGTACGGTCTGTGCCCCGCCCAACTGATGCCGAACACTTGGAGGCACGTCTTGGCATTTGTTCTTCGATGTCAAGAGATCGGCGCTGAGCCAAACATGTTTCTCCTTCGGAGCCTCTACCGCCCTTGCCAGCCGAACAGGAACGAGCAGAGGTTCTACCTCTCGTCGCGGACGGGCGTGAAGTTGATGAGAACCCAGACTCGATCAAGCATTGGAAGGAGAAGTATTTTATTGTCCGAGCTCCCGCACCCTGGGCAATTCCGATAGCTTGGTCGAGGGACGGCCTGCCCAAGCGAGCGAAGAAGGAGCCGGTACTGAGCGACGAGGAGGCGGAAGTCCTTAAGAAACTCCTCGCCTTGCCGACGCTAAGTTGGAAAGACATTACCGAGGAAGCTTTGTTCCGGGGGGGTCTCAGTCCGATCGACCCTAGTACGCTTCTGGTATTTTTACTTCTTGCTTGAAGTTCATGAAAATTTTTCTAAGTTTTTCCACTCGGTTTGTGCAGAGTCTTCGAAGATGGATTACAGGGCGTTGATGGCGAAGGCCAAGGCGAGGGAGCAGGAGATGAGAAAGAAGAGACCCTCGACAGGGCCTCAGGGCGGCCGAGCTCTGAAGATACCCTCGGTCCCGAAGACCGCCGACCTGAAGGGGGTCGTCATTCCGGAGGCCGATCCCGTGCAGGAGAAGGTCGCGGCCTCCGATCTTCCTGTTTCGGATGCGTCGACTCCAACGGCGAAGGGAGATGCTCCCGGCTCGTCGAGCGGCGCGTTCGACGTGGGCAAGGTCTTATCCCTCCAGGTTCCGCCCCTCACTGCCGATGCAGAGAAGATTTTGACCGAGGGGCACAAGCAGATCTTTGTCCCCGACTGGCAGGTGATGAAAGTCGATGGTTTTTTGGACGACGGCAACATTTGTATGCAGGCGGTGAAGCACCTGCCGACCCCAAAGGATCGAGCAGGCCCTTAAGGCCGGTCAAGTCGGGGACGCGACGATGCAGATCGCTCGAAACACGATGTCGGTGAGTGGGCCGAACACTTTCTTATTGAAGCATTTTTTCTGAAATTTTCTAAGTTTCTAGGTTCGGACCCTAATGGTTTGTTCTCTTTTCAGACCCTCTGCCACTTCAACTTCCTGCTCGAAGAGTTTGCGAGCAAAGAACAAGAGCTGACAGCACAGTACGACCGAGAAAGGTCAGAGCGCGCAAAAGCAGTGAAGCTGCTCGATGCTGAGCTACTCTCTCAGCAAAACACGGAGCCGAAGTGGCAGGATTGGAGGCACAGCTGGCCGACGCCGTTCAGCGATCGAAGGATGTGGCAGCCAAGCTCGAGGCCTCAGAGAAGGAGAATGCCGAGCTGAGGGAGGAGTTGGCCAATGCTCGGTCGGGGGCGGAGAGGGCTCGGAAGAAGACCGAGAAGATCATGGCCAGGCACCGGTCTAAGGTGGCAAAGGCGAAGAGGGCTGTCCAGGACGAGGCCGAGCAGCACATGTTCAAGAACATGGAGGATGCATACGGCCAAGCCCTGCTTCATATCGCCGCTCGGAATCCGGGGTTCGACACGTCCTCCTACCGCTTCTACGACCCCGTGGAGGGGGAGGAGGAGCTTCCCCAGGCGATGCTCGGCCTCGAGGGACAGACCGACGGTGTCGAAGGCCCGGGTGAGACTGAGGCCGAGGGTGAGGAGGAGGGCGACTCTGAGGAGGAGAGCGAGAGCGAGGACGAGGACGAAGTCGAGGGCGAGGACAAGGCCGAGGGGTCGACAGACCCGAACGACAAAAAGGTCGACCCCTGACTTGGTTGCGTCTTTTAGTCTTTTGCTCTTTTTTTTGTGAGCCTAACTGCGGACTGGCCACCGCTCTTGTAACGCTTTTTTGAGTTTTGAATGAAAACACTCTTTGTTTGGCCAAAAATTCTCCAAGTGTTAGTCTCCGGGTTTTGTGTTTGATTAGGCATAAAATTCTCCAAGTGTTGGGCCTCGGATTTATCTTTGCTTTTCAGGTAAAGTTTGGTCCGATCACGGAGGTTGCATACCTTCGTAAGGAGCTGACCAAAACGAAGCGAGAGCTTTCCCATAGCCGAGAGAGGCGGTTTTATATGTTCTTGAAGCTGGAGGAGATAAAGGTAGCTGCGAGGGGGTATTGTCGGGAGTTGAAGCAACTGCGGAAGCAACCCCAAGCTCCTTGTCCCGAAGGTGAGGCCGGGCGACCTTCGTAGGGAGCTCTCCCTCGTCGAGCAAAAGAATGACGAGCTCTTGGTCGAGATCCGACACTTGGGGTTAGCGGAGAAAGAACGTTCGGCGGAGGAAGAGAAGCTAACTTCCGAGTTGGAGAAGGTGTAATCCGAGCGCCAAAAGTTGTTGGCCGAGGTCGACAAGCTTAGGAGGATTACGATAGACAGGGGGATCGAGGTCACCCATTATCGACGACTCGCGACCGATAGCGCCAATGTCTCGGGCTCGTCAAGACCTCCTCGTTTGAAGATGTCGGCGAAGGATGATGCTCTGAGGGATAGGATTATCGAGTTGGAGGAAAAGGTCGCATCGCTCAAGCCTCTGCCGGAGCGGGCCAACGTTCGTAGTACGTCGTGTACTCGCGAAGAGAGCGAGAGAGGGATTACCTTCTACGAACTTGCGACTCGTTTGCCCACGGCTAGGCGGAGTCCTGCTGACGCTCAGAGTAGTGTAGCTGTCTCGTCTAGCGGTTCCTCGGTCAGTGCCACGGTTGGAGTTAGCGGCGAAGGGGGATCTCGCTTCGTTGGTTTGGAATCGAGCTCGGAGGCCAGGCGTCGCCGCCCCCGCGTTTCCTTGAACCGAAGCGTACCGCTTCCAAAGAGGCACTAAACAAGTTGTCTTATGTTCCTTCTAACTATTGTAAAACTCTGTTGTAGGGTCGGTCTTGTTGTATGTAGAGTTACTATATCTGAATAAAAAGTCTGAAAGTTTGTTTTGAAAATTTTTGAAGTGCTGGACTTCGGCAACGTTTGAAATTTTGTTGTTTGTCTCTTCCTCTTTTCAGCTCGTGGTGGTAGCTCAAGACGCCGACCCCAATCGCTCGGATGGTTACGCTCGAACCGAGACTGGCTTGGGGGAGACGAGGATGCGCTCGGCCAAATGCCGAGAGCGGCTTTATGAAGTCGAGCTGGGACTGCGCCGAACCGAAAGCGAGTGGGGCCACCTTCAGCTCATCCTAGGTCAGCGAGACGCCGAGATCCGGCGTATGGAGAGCAGGATTGCCAAGTTGACCCCTACAGGAGAGGACGGAGACTCGCCGACCACCTTTAGCAATGCCCTTTGGATCCAGTGTGTTCAGCACAATTTGTCGAAAATAATAGCCGAAAGGGACGATTTGCTCTCCGAGATCCGTCACTTGCGGACCGTAGAGTTGAAGCTTCGGAAGGAGGAAGGGGATCTGGCAGCCGAGGTTGCCGAACTGACGACCGAACGGGACGGTGATGATTTTTCTTTTAAAAACCAAGTGTAGCGGGTCGGCATTGTAATTTTTGTTCTTTAAGGCTTTGTGGCCTCGTTGTATGGAAGAGTTGCTTTGAACTGTGTCCCAATTATTAATAATATTTCTTTCACGAACTAGCACGTCCTTTGTAGCCCTGCGTAGTTGTTTCAGTTCTGACTGTGTTCGTCGTGCCGAGGTCTCCGACCCGGCCCCTCTCTCGTTCGCGGTTCGGCGCTGTAGCGCGATCTGAACTGTTGGATCGTGGCACGAATTTCGAGACGGACCCAGTTCCCAAGAAAACTTTATCTTGTTGTTTAGCGTCGTTGGCAAGATCTGGGGCGTCGTTGGCAAGATCTGGGCCGTCTGATCGAGATCTTACACGAAAGTTGAGGAGAAAGTGAGTTTTCTCCGTTTTGACGCTCGGATGGGCACTTGCTCGGTCAGCCGACCGGAGGTCTAAGGGTTCGAGCGACGTGGTGCGCTCCGAGCATACCTCTCGCTCGTTTACGGTTCGGTGACAAGAGCGTTCGGCTGGGGGTGCCGAGCGGTGCTTCTGTCTCCTCTTATTGCGAAGTTGCGAGGCAAGTCGAGTCTTACCCAATAGTGGGCTCGCCGATCCTCGTGAGAGTTTGACGGTCGTGGGAGCAATTCCGAATGGCGACCGACCCCTAGCCCGCTGAGGAGAGAGGCTTGCGGAGTAGAATCGAGCCAAGTGTTGGACTCCAGAACCATCGTTAGAGTTCAACAGTTGTGGGAGCAATTCCGAATGGCGACCCACTCCTAGCCTGCTGAGAAGCGAACTTGCAGAGTAGAATCGAGCCAAGTGTTGGACTCCGGAACCATCGTTAGAGTTCAACGGTTGTGGGAGCAATTCCGAATGGCAACCCACTCCTAGCCCACTGAGAAGCGAACTTGCGGAGTAGAATCGAGCCAAGTGCTGGACTCCGGAACCATCGTTAGAGTTCAACGGTTGTGGAAGAAATTCCGAATGGCGACCCACTCCTAGCCCGCTGAGAAGCAAGCTTGCAGAGTAGAATCGAGCCAAGTGTTGGACTCCGGAACCATCGTTAGAGTTCAACGGTTGTGGGAGCAATTCCGAGCGGCGAACTACATCAGGCTCGCTTAAGAGCAAGCTTGCGAAGTAGAGTCGAGCCGGGTATTGGACTCCGAACCATTGATTGAATAAAGAATAAAGGCGGAGAGACACAAGCAACTTTATAAATATGAAAAAGCATTCTTTATTGATAATTGACGGCGAGCCATTTTTACATATGACAGCTTAAGAAATGAATTACAAGTTAGAGGAGAGGAATGGCTCGACACCTCGTGATACTCAGAGAGGCGCCGGGGCTCTTTCTTGGTATTTTAAGAGGTGGTCGACATTCCAGGTCCTCGGAATCTCTCTGCCCTCTAGGTCTTCCAGACGATAGGCTCCAGGCCGAACTACCTTTGTGATCTTGTAGGGTCCTTCCCAGTTCAGAGCCAGTTTACTCCTCTGATTGGGGAAGGAGATGGCTAGCTTTCTGAGGACCAAGTCCCCCTCCTTGAGATCGGTGGGTCGGACTTTCTTGTTGTATGCCAGTTCGACCCTCCTCCGGTAGTTCTGCTGGCGTATTGATGCTCTTTCCCTCAGCTCGTCCACTAGGTCTAAGTTCGCCCGGAGGTCTCTGGGGTTCTGTTCCTCGTTGTAGGCTGCGAGGCGAGGAGAAGGTATTCCAACTTCGAGAGGTATCACTGCCTCGGACCCATAGGTGAGGTTGAACGGGGACTCTCCTGTGGGTGTCCGCTTGTTGGTGCGATAGTTCTACAACACATTGGGGAGTTGGTCGACCCATAGGCCTTTGGAACATTTATCCAGTCTCTTCTTGATACCTGAGAGGATTTGCTTGTTAGCGTTCTCCGCCTGGCCATTCGACTTTGGGTGGGAGATGGAGGAGAAGCGCTGTTGGATGGCAAGGTCTTCACACAAAGCTCGGAATGCAGCCCCAGTAAACTGAGTTCCATTGTCTGTGACGAGGACACGGGGGACGCCGAACCGGCAGATGACGCTTTTCCAGAAGAATTGAAGCACCTTGTTCTCGGTGATAGTGGCAAGGGGCTCGGCCTCAATCCACTTCGAGAAGTAGTCGATGGCTATGACTAAGAACTTGAACTGGCCCGGAGCTGGAGGGAAAGGCCCTAGTAAATCCATCCCCCACATTGCGAAGGGGATAGGACTTGATAGGGAGGCAAGGTTGGCTTGGGGGAGGCGACGAATGTTGGAATGTCTCTGACAAGAGTCGCATTGCCGAACGTGTCGCTCGGCGTCTTAGAGGAGAGTCGGCCAGAAGTATCCGTAATTCAGGGCTTTTCGAGCCAAAGATCTAGACCCCGAATGTGCTCCGCCGATGCCTTCGTGGAGCTCCTGTAAGGCGTAGTCGGCCTGTTCTAGGGAAAGGCACCTCAGGTAAGGTCGGCCATCAATCTGTGAGAAGGAGTGCTTGTACAAGATTCCCTCGATCAGGACGTACCGCTCGGCCCTGGTTCTTACTCGGCGCGCTTCCTTCGGGTCCTCGGGGAGGAGTCTGACCCTTAGGAATTCCACTAAGGGTTTCATCCAATTATCTTGCAGTAGGACCGGCAATGACTCCACCGAGTCGAGGGCCTCGTCTTCTATGCTTGGTTTCATGAGGACCTCGATCAAGATGGTCTGTTCGAGACCTTAGAGGGAGGATGAGGCCAACTTGGAGAGGGCGTCGGCTTGCGAATTCTCTTCTCGAGGGACTCGTTGGATGAGTGCCTCTTCGAACCAGGCCATGAGGGTTCGGACCTTGGCGAGGTAGTTCGCCATCCGTTCGTCCCGTGCCTCGTAATCGCCCAAAACTTGGTTCACGACCAGCTGGGAGTCACTGTGGATTCGGAGACGCTGCACCCCAGCACTTCGGGCAAGTCCGAGGCCCGTGATTAGTGCCTCATACTCTGCTTCATTGTTCGAGGCCTTGAAATTCATGCGGAGGGCATACTGGAGGACGAAGTCATCTGGACCTGTTAGGATGATACCGGCGCCGCTTCTCTCGTTGCAAGAGGAACCGTCCACAAAAACGGTCCAGATCAGGGGTCCGTTCGGGACATGGCTGACTTCGGGAATGGTGGTCTCGACGATGAAGTCCGCGAGGGCTTGAGCTTTGATCGCAGTCCGAGGCTGGTAGGAGATGTCGTGTTGACTCAGCTCGATGGACCATTTCATAAGTCGGCCTGAGGTCTCCGGCTTGTGGAGGACCTGCTTCAGCAGTTGGTCGGTGAGAACCACAACTGAGTGAGACTGAAAGTATGGGCGGAGCTTCCTTGCCGCCATAACCAGGGCGTAGGCCATCTTTTCTACCTTCGGATAGCGGAGCTCGGCATCCCGGAGCACCTTGCTCACGTAGTAAATGGGCCTCTGAGCCCAGTCCTCTTCCCTCACCAAGACGGCACTTAAAGTCTGCTTGGAAGCTGCCAAGTAGATGAAGGGTATTTCCCCCGGAACGGGCTTGCTGAGCAGGGGAGGATTGACCAAGTAGGCTTCCAGCTGTTCGAACGACTCCTGCTGCAGTTCGCCCCACTCAAAACCCTTGGCTCCCCTGAGGGCCTTGAAGAAGGGGAGGCACTTTTCCCCAGACTTCGAAAGGAATCGCCCAATAGCGGCGAGGCAACCCGTAAGTCTCTGTACTTTTTTGACGTTCCGTGGCGGGGCCATGTCCAGTATGGCCTTGATTTTTTCAGGATTTGCTTCGATCCCTCGTTGGCTGACCATAAAGCTGAGGAACTTTCCTGACGAGACCCCGAACGCACACTTGTTCGGGTTAAGCCTCATGTTGTGCCTTCTCAGTACGCCGAACGCCTCCTGGAGGTCGGCCACGTGGTCGGTACCTCGGACGCTCTTTACGAGCATGTCGTCGACGTATACTTCCATGTTGCGGCCTATCTGGCTTTGGAAGGCTTTGTTGATGAGGCGCTGGTAGGTGGCTCCAGCATTCTTCAATCCGAACGGCATGACTCTATAACAGTAGAAGCCTTGGTCGGTAATGAAGGAGGTCTTCGGAATGTCCGGGGGGAACATTCGGATCTGGTTATAGCCGGAGAAGGCATCCATGAAGCTGAGGAGCTCATGGCCCGAGGTGGCATCGATGAGGGTGTCAATATTCGGGAGAGGGAACGGATCCTTCGGACACGCCTTATTCAAGTCTGTGAAGTCGATGCATATCCTCCAGGAACCATTGGACTTCTTAACCATGACGACATTGGAGAGCCACTCGGGGTAGTTCACCTCCTGTATGAACCGAGCTTTTAGGAGCTTGTCTACCTCCTTCTTGATGGCCTGTTGTCGCTCGGGAGCGAATTTACGCCTCTTCTGCTGAACCGGTCTGCACCCCGATTCGACGCTGAGGCGGTGTACTAGAAGCTCCTCAGAGATCCCGGGCATATCCACAGCGGACCAAGCAAATAGGTCGCGGTTCTTCTGGATGCACTGCACCAAGTCGGAACACAGGGCAGTCGGTAGGGATTTGCTGATGAGGAACTTTCGGCTCGGGTCCTCGTCCGAGAAGAGCACTTCTTCCAATTCGTCCGCCGGCTCGGACGTGGGTCGGACGTTCGGCTCGGGGATCTCTAAAGTCTCGAGGGAGAGCACCGGACCCCCAGTGGAAGTCATATAGCACTTTCGAGCCGTCTCTTGGCTGCCCCTGACTTCTCCCACTCCCGCCCGGGTGGGGAACTTCATCTTGAGGTGGTACACCGAAGGGACAGCTTCCAGGGCAGCTAGGCTAGGCCGACCCAAGATAACGTTGTATGCCGCCGGGACATCGACGACCATAAAGTCCATCGGCTCAGTCCGGGTGGTAGGGGTCTTCCCAGCAGTTACGTCCAGGGTGATAACCCCTTCGACAGTTACTGGTACCCCCGTGAACCCGTGGAGCATGTAGCCGGCCGGTTTGAGGCGGTCCCGGGACAGCTGCAGCCCTCGGAAGGCCGAGAGGAAGAGGATGTTCACCGAGCTCCCGTTGTCTACCAAGACCCTCTGCACTTTGAAGTTCGCCATGCGAAGGTCGATAACAAGTGCGTCGCAGTGGGGAGTTCGGACCCCCTCGAGGTCTTCATCGGAGAAGGTCACTGGGACGCCGAGGCCTTTGGGGGGAGGGGCACTGTGAACTGAGTTGACCTCTCGGACGAAGGCCTTCCGAGAGGAGTTGGAAGAGCGCCCCATGGGGCCTCCATGGATAAGGTGCAGAACCTGCTCTTCCTCGAACTCGGGGGTTTCATCGCGTCGCTCGGAGCACTTGTTAGCCCCCCGAGGCGGAGGAGTGGTGCAATCCCCCCGATCGTTTGCCTTCACAAATTTGGCCAACTGCCCCCACTGGATGAGGGCCTCTATCTCATTTTTCAATGCCCGGCAGTCGTTGGTGTCGTGGCCGTGGTCCCGGTGGTAACGGCACCATTTCTCCTTGTTTCTCCTCTTGGCCGGGGTGTTTATCCTCGGAGCGGGAGGTATAACCCCTTCCTTTTCCACTTCCATCAGGATGGTGGAGACATTGGTGGTGAGGGGAGTGAACTTCTCGAACCTGGGGGGAGGACGATGCTGACCGCTATTGTCCTTCTGTAGTTTCTTGGACCCTTCCTCCTCCGTCGTCTCCCTCTTCGATCCGGAGGCGGATCCTCCGAAACTCGGGAGGCACTCGGCCTCCTCTGCCCGAATATATTTCTTGCATCTGAGGAGAAGATCGGCGAAGTTGTGCGGAGGCTTTTTGGCGAGGGACGACCGAAGGTTGGAGTTGAGGACGTTCGACTGGAACGCGACGGTCGCCACTGACTGGTCGAGGGAGGCGATGGACCTGACCTCCGCGGTAAATCTCCTCACATAGTCCCTCAGCTTTTCTCCCCTCTTCTGTTGGAGGTGGAGTAGGGAGAGGCTAGTCTTCTCTGTTCGCCTGCTACTCACAAAGTGAGTTATGAAGAGCGTTTCGAACTGCTCGAACGAGAAGATGGAAGAAGGAGTGAGCCAGGAGTACCATTCCCGCGCCGAACCCTTAAGAGTGGCGGGGAAGGTCTTGCAAAGCATGGCATCGGAAGCTTGGTGAATTAGCATCAACGTCTTGAAGCTTTCGACATGATCAACAGGGTCCGACTCCCCTGAGTACGTTTCAAACTGCAGAGGCTTGAAACCCCTCGGAATGGGAGCCTCCATGATAGTCCGAGAGAAGGGCAGGTCTGCTGGGGCGGACGGTCGTTCCTCTCGACTCCTCCTCCTTGTCCATACGGCCGATGCGTCTCTCCATCTCGTGGAGACGACGGTAGAGGGCATCGTCCCTCCGGTGATAGTCGATCGAGCCCCTCGACTCGTCTTCATAGGAAGGGGAGCGGGGGCTACGACGTCGATAGTCCTGGGATCGGCGAGGACTATGATGGTGTTGCTGGTGACTAGGAGCCGGGGGAGGACTTATGGATTGGCGGCGAGGACTTGGGACCCGTGGAGGTGTCGGAACCCTCTGGGCATTATGGTTGTTGGGGCGAAGGTTGAGGGCCTGCAACACGGTTTCCTGGAACTATAGGAACTCGGCACAAGTGATAGGTGCCACATCGTTCCTCGGATGATGTCGATTAGCAGGGGAATATGGCCTCCTCCTACGACGCTCTGGAGATTCCCCCCGTTCTCTTCGGTCCGGAGACCTCCTGCCATCTCGGCGATGAGGAGATCGCTCACCTTGATGTTGGTGGGAGGCTCCTTCTCGGGCCCGCTTCTCATCTAGGCGGTTGCGAAGTTCCTCATCCTTTTGGCAATTCAGAACGGTGTTGCGGAGGTCGGAGGCCCGGGGGTGATGGGAAGCCATTGAATCCGAGGAGGCATTGTGAACCGAGACATGGTCTGGGTGGAGAGGTTGCTTCTACCTCCGCCCGTTCTGGCCAGCAGGACCATTAGGGGGTTGTTGATTCAGGAGAGGATCTTAGTCTGGGGGAGGAAGTTGCTCGGGCTGTGGAGCAGGATGCACGGGGGCTTCCTCTTGCTGATCGGCGGGGTTGGGCCCACGGTTGGACCCCCTTGACCTGACCTTTCTAGGAGGCATGGTTGGAGAAGAGCTAGTCGACGGGAAGGGGAGAGGCTGCTATTCGTGTGGTTTTCCACAGACGGCGCCAATCTGTTACCGCTGATTCTGGTGTGGGGGTAAACAGATGAGATTTGTGAGTTCATGGAAAAACCTGAATAGCGGATCCACTCCTTTTGATTCCTGATGCTAACCTGCAAGGAAGTGCGATACACCGGGGTTGATTCCGGCGATGCACCCTCCGACACTCTTGTCAGTAACCAGTGATAATTAAGAAAGAGCTTAAGCTGGAAAAAGAGTGATTACCTGGTTACAGTGGTAGGTGGGAGGTATTTATAGTCGCCATGGGAGTGATTAGGGACCTAATTTCCAGTGTAACTGTCAGGAGTAAAATCCTCACAGTTTGTTTAGGAAACTGATCCCTGATTCCCGGTGAGAGGGTAACTGCAAATCAGGCCCGTTGATTTGGTCAAATTAGTGACCCTGATTTCCTCTTGCTGGTCTGGGTCTGTCTCGGGTCGGGATCCGTACCCTGTTGGAGTGGATCCGTTCGTGGGTTATTGGATCTGTGAGAAGGAGATCCAGTACCCGTTTCAGACCCATTTGTATGTGAAATTACCGTTTTACCCCTGAGCTTCAAGATTCGTGCCCAATCTGGACGGTTCCGATTTAACCCCATTTTTAGCCATATCACCAATTATAGCATACTAGTTCATACACCATATTCCATGTAAGTAAAATTACCTATAAGGGCCTATATGCCCCAAAATAAACATAAAACATGTACTATATATACACGAGTCTCCAAAATATGACCACAATCACTAATTTCATCTAATTACGTCTCATAACATCTATCCATAGCATACTAGCCTATACACAAGGCTCCACATATACCAAATTACCTATATCGGCCTATATACCCAAAAATATGCACGAAACATGCACGGGATAAAAATATGCATAAACCATTTAATATATTTAATTTTTATACTTCAACACGTCACATTAATAGGTTTTATATACTTAAAATAGTTAATTTCACCACATATCACAAAAACCCATTTTCGGGCACCAAAAATCCGTATTTTCATTGAAAATCAATTTTTGCTATAACTTCTACAAAATATATAAAAAAAGCCATGAAATTTGGCCACAATATAAAATATTTATAAATACAACATACTCACTTGATGGATCGAGCAAACGATGTCCCACGTCCGCCCGGTAGCTAGTCGAAGTTCAACTTTTTCCACCTAATTGGAAAATTATAGATACGATTAGCTTAAAACTCAAAACTCGACCTACGGACCTCCAAATTCAGATCCGTCTTCACCCACATGTCACAAATGACATAAGTAGGCGAGCTACATCGACGGATTTCATATTCGAACCCCAATACAAGAACTCACATATTGATTGGAGGCTTTCTAATAGAAAAATTTCCTATCTCCTAATTTCTTTAATCTCTTCTTCCTAATCTCTCAAATTAGGATTAATAATAATAATAGGACTCAATTACATCTCCAAACCCAACAAATTCTCACCTATATCTCGCTCGGGCATTTCACCAAATACCCGGCGTGCACTTTTTACCTATAGTTTATTTCACTCAATTTAATTGAGCTTAAAGCCTATAAAAATTTCCAAAATTTCTCATTAATCCTCTTATAACATTTTTCACCCTCCAATAATTTTTTCTACCATCAATGGAACCAATTTTTTCTTTCCAAATTCCCAAACCCTAATTTATTAACAACTTGAAAATTCTCGAATAATATGCTAATTTCTCACCTCTACTACTCCTACCATCTCCAAACCTTCCTACTATAATATTTCTACTCAATAACACTAACCACACTTAATTTTATACAATAAAATAAAATGGGGTATACCTTCCCGAAGCCCTCTCCAAAAACCAACGCTACCACGTTGTAGAGAACCCTCCAATTAGCCTATCTCTCAATTTAATTTAAGAATCATGGAGAGATGGAGCGGATTTGGGCATGGGAAGGGATGGCCGAAGGTGGTTCGGTTTGGTCGGGAGGAAAGAACGGGAGAAAGAAAGATGGAGAAGGAGGAGAAAGGGATGGGGGTTTTTTATAAAAAATATATATATATATAATATAAATATATTTATAAAAGGAAATTACAAATAGGCCCCCAAACCTCCAAAGTATTTTAAATAAACCCCAACTCTATTCTTTAATAACACCAACAATACAAAATACATTACAATTATCTCATAGTAATCCTTCGGAATTATAAAATAAAATAAACAATGTTTATTCACATAAAATCTCAACTCACGGCCCCAATATATCAATCATACCAATCTACCACAAATATCCATACCAATATCAATATCAAAAATAAATAAAATAAGATATAACTTAAAAAGAATTCTCACCCCTACATAATATAAAAACAAATATTTTCGGTATTTTAAAATCCGAGGTGTTACACAAAATCCAATTCCGCCAAAAAGACGTAAAAATAGATAAAATTTTCCAACTTTCATATTTCACAAATAATTTTCATACAGTATAAAAAATTAGGGTGAAAACAGGGTTCCATACTGATCATCACGCAATTTACAGCAAAAGTAGATTTTAGAAAAGGATATGAAACACCATACAAATCTCATCTTTAAAATACACCAAAAATCTGGGAAGTCCCTAACATCATGAGGAAACACTGAGCAAAATATTATAGCAAGATATTATGTATAGTCTAGGTCTTGAAAATAAATGGTTCACAAAATTCACACAAAACTGCATCTGAAAACTACCGACACGCCTGTACCAAAATTATCATATCTCATTCATACGAATTCCAAACGTAGTAAAACCAGTGGGATTTGAAAATAGATTCAATTGTCTACAATTTACTGTGAAATCTCCAAGTTGAGATTCGGATCCTAACATAGGTGAAAACAGCAAACAACCAGATTTCACACTTCATCTTAAAAACGTCATAACTTTCATAATAATGAACCAAACTCCACCAAATTTGAAACACAGCCTACCAATCATCTAAATATCATATTAAAGGGTTTCTAACATGTCCAAGCCTAATATTTCTCACATGGGCAATCAATCAAATACATAGCATGTAATATGGCACATACACGATCAAAATCGAGTTTTGGGTAAACCTAGGTTATCAACCTATCAATTTTCATGTCATAAGTCATCATGGCCTGGTTTACACAATAGAGACAAAACCCATAAATAAAAATACAATTTTTGGCCGTCTCTAGTCTCAACTACCCTATATGTGAACTTTTTGACTTGTATCAACCTAATGAAATTATGTACAAGTTACTTGCCTCTTAATGGAGTGAAATATGATGCAACGAATCCAAGGAAGAGAACCCACGAGAAAAATAGTCTTCCCACGCATTTCCAAGCGAACCCACGAACCGAAAACGCTATACGATCAATCCCCTTGATGCACGAACCGAAGTGGACGATAACCCACTTCACAAATCAGCAAAGGAGAGAGTTGGGGGCTGTTTTGGGATGGTGTGGTGCTGTTTTGGATGGGGCCGGCCACAAGAGAGGGGGTTAGGGTTTGTATGGTTGTAGTATGAAGTATATATGGAGATGGAGAGGGAGGGAGATGGTCGGATTAGAGGCTAGAGGGGTGCGAGAGCTCGGTTTTGGGAAGGGGAAGTGCAGGCCGGGAGCTATGGAGAGAGGGGAGGCCGGGATTCTCTTGGGGAAGAAGTAAATAGGATTAGGGTTAGGGTTAAGGGATTATGGGGTGTTTAAATATGGGTTAAATGTGGGTTAATGGTTAGTGGGTATGAATATGAATTAATTGGTATACAAATGGGGAATGGGTATTGGGCTAAATTCAAATGGGGATACAATATATGATGAATTCTATGGCTCCTAAAAATCTCCTTAAGGGTCAAAAATCACAATTTGGTTAAATCACCCCCAAAAATCCACCACATTACAAAAATAAATAATAATAATGAATGAGGCTAAGAAAATGAGAAAAAAAACTCAAAATAGCGAAAAACGAACAAACGACGCACAATCAGCACAAGGAGGTCAAAAATGAAAGAAAAAGATTATATATTGAAAATAATTCAATATACGGTTCCGAAAAATACAAGAGATATAAAAATTTGAAAAATACACTCCAAAATACCAAAAATGAAAAACAGGGGTTACAGGAAGAAATTCCCAAAATAACCCTCCGCCACTTACGTGATATTGGGTGATGGGCGGCAGTGATCTGAGCCGCTGATCACGATGAAGAGCGATCCAATGGCTCAGATCGCTGTTTTCCAACCCGTGAAAACAAACCCATTTTCAACTGAGCATTTCTCACATATATATATATATATATATATATATATATATATATATATATATATATATATATATGTGTGTGTGTGTGTGTGAGAAATGCTCAGTTGAAAACGGGTTTGTTTTCACGGGTTGGAAAACACGAATCTGAGCCATCGGATCGATTATGATCGCGATCAGCGGCTCAGATCGAGCCCACCCATCACCCTATATGACTTAAGTGGCGGAGGGTTATTTTGGAAATTTCGTCCCAAATAACTCTTCGCCTGATTCGTTTTGAAAAAAATGATATAACCTAGGCCGTTGTTGGGAACAACAGCCTAGGTTATAAAAAATTGAATCATAGGCCGTTATTTGGAACAACAGCCTTATTTTCTATATTTACAACCTAGGCCGTTGTTGGGAACAACGGCCAAGGTTATAAAATTTCTATAAAAAATTATAGAAATTTTATAGCCTAGGCCGTTGTTCCCAACAACGGCCTAGGTTGTAAATATTGAAAACAAGGCCGTTGTTCCAAACAACGGCCTATGATTCATTTTTTTATAACCTAGGCCGTTGTTCCCAACAACGGCCTAGGTTATATTATTTTTTTTAGAATCTGTTCAGCGAAGAGTTATTTGGGACGAAATTCCCAAAATAACCCTCCACTTAACAATTGAAAGGGTTATGGGGAGGCAGATCTGAGCCATCGATCACGATCATGATCGATCCGATGGCTCAGATCGCTGTTTTCCAAATCCGTGAAAACAAACCCGTTTTCAACCGAGCATATCCCATATATATATCTATATCTATATATATATATATATATATATCTATATATATATATATATATATATAATAAAGGAGAATGGCATAAATCGTAATTATGTGATATAGGGGGCCCATGGTTTGAAAAAGGCAGCAACGGGCTGTGTTTGAGGCTGACGTCATGATGACATCAGCAGCATGGGTCCCACCCGATTTGAGATGAAGACAGCTGAGTGCTGTCTGAGGTTGTGACGTGGTAGGGGCCCATGTTTGGAGTCTCCGCTGTGTTCTTTCACTTGGAGAGAGAACACGACTGAGGTGTTTAATAATTGTCCCACATCGGGAATACAAATAAAAATATATAATAAAAAATAACTAGGCAGATAAGTGAAGATGTAGTGAACCTGGGCAAACGTAAGTGGGTTGCCTCTATATAGTCGGTGGTGGATCTCCGTGGCTATGGACCTAGTCGGTGAACTGAGGTTGCTCTGTGGGAGACGAGTTTTGTTTATATTTAAATCCGGGACTTGGCGAAGTCGGGCAGATAGTTTGCCGTCTCCAATGTATATACGTATACCGGGGCTAGGGGCACTTGCGGAATAATTCGCACGATGAGGAAACCGTTATAATGGCCGTCGGGCTGGGACCCATATTTGTGGAATGATCTAAACCTTGTTTTATTATCGGGTAGTTTTCATGGCGAGGGATTGAGCCCTTTATTGTGGAGTACGTAGGCGCTTGCCCTCGGACCTATATAGTATGGGATGCATAGAATCCAAACAAGTGTGCATTAGTGTCATCCTAGTATAAAATGTGTGCATTAGGCATTAAGGCATGATATACACTTCATGTATAGCGTAGTCATGATTTAACACTTCATTTGTTCATTTAATCTCTTGTAATTTTGTTAAAATAATGAGATCGTTATATGTACGGCATAGAGAGGATAGTCGAGTATAACACTTTCATCAGTTGTAAGTGACTGACGTGCCCACAGGTTGATATGCAGGTAATGGACTATTCATGAAGGAATAAAGCTATTATGATGCAATCGATGTTTATTTGATAAAGTTGTACAAGTTATATTGTTTTCAATATTGTAATCTTTTTACTCTTCTGCTGTGTAAACAAAGTGTAATGTAAATCTGATGTACTATTGAAAAAGTTTTAAATTCCTTGCAAAATTGTACGAAGTGAAGTAAAGATCCTGTGAAATCTCAAATTCGGTCTTATTTAGAATTCGGGGTGTTACAAGAGGGGGGGCACGATTGAAACAGGCGGCAACGGGCTGTGTTTGAGGCTGACGTCATGATGACGTCAGCAACACGGGTCCCACCCGGTTTGAGATCAATACAGCTGAGTGCTATCCGAGGTTGTGACGTGGGAGGGGCCCACGTTTGGAGTCTCTGCTGTGTTCTTCCACGAGGAGAGAGAACATGGCTGAGGTGTTTAGTAATTGTCCCACATTGGGAATACAAATAAAAATATATAATAATAAATAATATTGCCTATGATCAAGAGTCACTAATCCGGTTAACCACCTTTTGAGATGCAGCCTCTGGTGGGCAATTGTTTTATACTATAAATAATCTGTCTAATAAATTGTATAAAATTTCTGAGTTGGGGCAGGGGCGTTACAGTAACTTGGAGGCAGTGGGTGCAAAGGCGAAAGGTGTAATGCCCCGAATTTCCAAACACAGGTAATTCGTAGCAAAACCATAATCTTTACTTCAATTTCGTACAAAATTACAAAGAAATTAAAACTTTTTCACTACAATGTTATTCATTATAATCCGCAGCAGAAATTTACATATAAAATACATCTTATATCATCAAAATATTCAGTCTTGCAACATCATTCGACACAAAACTCATGCTCACACTGCACGCTAATTTGAGTCCTGCAAACTTGAGAACTGCGAGCACGTCAGTTGAATGCAACTGACGTAATGCTATAATACAACGATTCCTCAATTTAACAATCACAAACTTGTATGCAAACCAAATGAAATGTGAATATCCTAACCATGTCAGTATATGTTATGAACCTAGTGACTAATGCAGACACTTATTTTTACAATGCGACTCTAATGCGCACTTGTTAGAATTCTATGCATCACTGACTATATAGGTCGGAGGGCAAGCTCTTAACGTACTTCTCATTATAGGGTTCTATCTCTCGTTATGAAATCCTACTACGGTGACAAAAGACAAGGTTTAGACGTCCCACGAGTATTGGTTCTAGTCCCGGAATCCACCGCCCGACTATATAGAACCCACATCGTACAAAAACCCCGCAACCATCGATCTAGGTCTGAATACTGGAGATCCGCCACCCTTCTGCCTGACAATTCATCATCCCGGAATACTGCCTGATCATTCATAGTCCCAAAAATAATTGAGACTTGTCTCGCTCCGCAAATCAATTATAGTACCGAAATACACTGTCTGACTGTAACTGTAATCCCCGAATCCACCGCCCGACTATATAGAGCCTCCCTACTCACGTTTGCCCAAGTTTCATCACATCTCCTTTTCTAGTGTCTGTCCTTAGTCCAATTATAATTATTATGACCTAGAGCTAGCTTACCCTACCGGACTTAAACTAACTCACCGAGAACATTGGCCCAAACTGGCCACTTCTCAAAATTTTCATTTATCATAACTTGCTGGTCACCATGGGTCTCGCTCAACCTCTAGAGTCCACACCTCCCAAATTCATGGATCTTTCAGGTCATTCTTAACCTCTTTTATAAAATTTCTCATTTATTCATTTATAAGTCATTTTATTCTCTTATTCCTTCTTTCCAATTAATCAATCTCAAGCAACTAGATAACTTTTTTTTTACTCATTATAATAGAATTTGCAAGAAAATTTCAACTTGATAATACTTTATCAAATATCCCAAGTCTAATTTTCCAAATCTATGCTTTGGTTAACTTTTAGTTCATTCTCCAAAATAATTTATATGAGCCCCAAATTTAACTCGTTTTAAAATGATACAAATTTTAGAATGAATTTGAATCAACCAAACAAACACACTTTTTAAGCGAATCTAATTTACAATGTAATTTAATCTCAAATAACTTTTAAATTTAGGAATATAATCTCAAAAAAAAATCTCATGAATCCACCGCCCGACCATATAGAGCTGCCCTACTCACGTCTGCCCAAGCTTCATCACATTCCTTTTCTAGTGTTTGTCCTTAGTCCAATTATAATTATTATGACTTAGAGCTAGCTTACCTTATCGGACTTAAACTAACTCACCGAGAATGTTGGCCCAAACTGGCCACTTCTCAAAATTTTTACTTATCATAACTTGCCGATCACCATGGGTCTCGCTCAGCCTCTAGAATCCACACCTCCCAAATTCATGGATCTTTCAGGTCATTCTTAACACCTTTTATAAAAATTCTCATTCATTCATTTATAATTCATTTTATTCTCTTATTCCTTCTTTCCAATTAATCAATCTCAAGCAACTAGATAACTTTTTTACCCATTACATTAGAATTTGCAACAAAATTTCAACTTGATAATACTTTATCAAATATCCAAAGTCTAATTTTACAAATCTATACTTTGGTTAACTCTTAGTTCATTGTCCAAAATAATTTACATGAAACCCAAATTTAAATCGTTTTAAATCGATACAAATTTTAGAATGTTTCCGAATCAACTAAATAAACACACTTTTTAAGCGAATCTAATTTACAATGTAATTTAATCTCAAATAACTTTTAAATTTAGGTATACAATCTCAAAAAAAAAAAAATCTCATGAATGTTATATTAGTTCTAAGTTTCAAGCTATTTCCCAAAGTGAAAAATAGCAAAAATTAATTAATATAAACAATAAACAATTTGTGCCCCCCATGAATTGAACTAGTGCACTAACCAGATTTCCAGCCCATTATTTGTGTAGAAAACTTCTCACAAAAATTCTATAACGTTGACTGTCTACAGTTTAATACTTATAAAAAATTTCAGAAAGAAAAAGAGCCCCCTAGGATTCGATCCAGTGACCTGACCTATTGTACACAGCAACCAAACCCGAACACACTAACCAGACAACCAAGCCTTGCAATCTGTCTATATTAGGAATGCAAAGTTTTTAACTGTGCGCTCTCTGTTTCTCAACCCGAATAATTTTTTTATCAAATGACAATCACATGATCCTATAATCTAATGACAATCACAACAATGTATACAACTACTCTTAATAATTTTCCAGAGACTTAACTCTAATTAATCTAAAATATTATGGCATGAATATACACATTTTACCAATTTACAATTTCTCAATTTTGAATCTAGCACACAATTCACATATATGATTTGTCATATGCAAGACTTTAGAATCCATGATAACAAATTAAGTTATAATGAAAAAAAATCAATTTACTAGCTACCCATTCATAGAACATAACACATACACAATTTTTCTCATGCAAGGAATTTAATTATAATTCTACATGTCCTTTAACCATAAGCACTACTATAAAAATTCAGACAACAAAATTTCAGGAAATCCTACACACATACATTCCATATCCAATTTAATTAACATACATAAGTTTACAACTAAGCATGAACAAAATCTACTAAAAATTAGAAATTTTGGAAAACACCCACCTTTTAAGTGTATTTCTAGCAATTGAAAGCTCTAAGAAATTTCCCAAGCCTTCTTCCCTTCCAGACCAAGCTCCAAAAATTCTCAAAAATATATAAAACTTTCCCTTAATTTTGCTTGGCCGGTGGGGTTTTTATGAAAGAGGGGGAGGAGTGGTTTTATTTTTAAAAGAAACCAATAATGATTAAAGAGATAATCACCCATTACTCCCTCATTTTTTGACTAAGTCTACATCCTCCCTTGCTAATTTGACCAGTCAACAATTGTGTGGGAAGTGCACGTGTTGCATTCTCCACACATGCATACAAATTATATAATTATTGTAAAAGTGATATTTAGCAAATGGTTTTAAATAAACATACTATGGACTATTTTAATCTAGCATTCCATATGTTTAAATTAAGCATAATTAAAAATTATTATGCACATTTCATTAATATTATATATACAACAATATAATCAATACGTGCATTTAAAAACACGTGTAAAGCAAGTATGAGCCAAAATATTTAAAATTAATATTTTTGCGGTTGTTACAACACTCCCTCCTTAGAATAGTTTTGTCCTCAGAACTACGCTTAAAAGGATAAGAGAAGAAAATGAAAGAACATACACAAAACACAAAGTTAAATGAAAAGCTCGGGGAAGTCGTTCTTCATTCTCTCTTCTGATTCCCAAGTTGCTTCTTCGACCATCACCTTAACTATGGGTATGATCTTGTTCCTCAAGACTTTCTCCTGCAGATCTAGAATCTCCACTGGTCATTCCTTGTAGCTCAAGTTCAACTATAGGCCTTCTGGTACTTTCGGTAATTGATGATTTGGATCTGGGATGTACTTTCGCAACTTAGACACATGGAAAACATTGTGTACTTGGGCTAGATCTTCGGTTAATTTCAATCGATATGCGCTCTTCCCAATCCTCTTCAGTATTTTATACGGCCCTATGTACCTTGGAGCTAATTTTTCCCCTATTCCAAACCAGATCACACCCTTCGTCAGAAATACCTTTAAGTAAACAAAACCTCCTTCTTTAAACTCTAAGTTTCTTCTCCGATTATCCACATAGCTTTTCTATCTACTTTGGACCTCGATTAATCTTTTCGAGATCAACTCAATCTTCTCTGATATTTGTGGCACTATTTCTGGTCCGTATATTTGCCTTTCTCTAACTTCATACCAATATACCGGCGTTCTACGCTTCCTTCTATATAAGGCCTCATACGGCACCATGTCAATGCTAGTCTGAAAGTTGTTGTAGTATGTAAATTCAACTAAAGCCAAGTGTCTTTCCTAGCTTCCTCCAAAATCCATTACACAACACCTCAACAAATCTTCCAGTACACGATTCACTCTCTCAATCTGCCCATCTATTTGAGGGAGGAAGGAAGTAATGAAATCAGTTCTAGTTCCCATAACTGCCTGAAGACTCTTCCAAAGCACGACGTAAATTGGGCGTCTCGATCTGAAACAATCGATGCAGGAACTCCGTGCAATCTTACTACTTCTTCGATGTATAATCCTGTCAATTTCTCCATCGACTAAGTGATCTTCATAGCCAAGAAGTGAGTCGATTTGGTTAGTCGATCCACTATCACCCATATCGCATCATTTCTCTTGGAGCTTCTAGGTAGACCCGTGATGAAGTCCATACTGATGTTTTCCCACTTCCATTCTAGTATGGGCAACGGTTGCAATAGACCTCTAGGCATTTGATTCTCTGTCTTGATTTGCTGACAAGTGGCACATCTAGCTACAAATTCTGTTATGTCTTTTTTCATTCCTAACCACCAGAAGTGATGCTTAATCTCCTTGTAAATCTTGGTACTCTCAGGATGTACTGGTAACAAAGTGGCGTGTGCCTCCTGTAAAATGTTCTCCTTCAATTCTGCCTTATCAGGTACACATAATCTCTCTCCGAACCAAAGTACGTCATCCTTTACTCGAAAATCTAGCAATTTTCCCGCACCAACTTGCTCTTTCATCATCTGTGTAACACTCCGCAAAATTGAGTTATGACAATTTTGCTCCATATGCGTTACGCACATGTATTTTGTACCGTTACGCGTAATATCTGTAACATTATTAATATAAATATTGTACGTATTTTGTATTTCGATTGTTATAGAAATTTTTTGTTCTTTCGAATTCATTTTTATATGAATATTTATTCGTACGTGCATTGCACGCGCTTTCAATACACGTGTCAATTACGTATATATTTTTTTATGAAAGCAATAAAATGTGTATATTTATATTTTGTGCTTAAATTTAATAAGTTTGATTTTAATCCTTGGTAGAATTAATCTAAGCCCACTTATAATAAATAAATGTGCTACACACGTATAAAATCGTATACTCTCATATGCATGTATGAATATATGAAACCCGTGCTACCCTCACCCTACTGAAATGGCTGGCCATATTTATTTTAGAAGATTTAAATTGTGATTAAGTAATGGATTAAGTGGGTAGTTATATGGAGTAGTGGGTGGTTTAATGAACTTCCCATTAATTCTCACCTTTAAAAACAACCCCATCTGGCCATTCATAGGAAAGAAAAATATTTTCATTTGGTGCATTTTCAAAGATCTTTGCTGTTGATTTCCTTAGAGCGTGGATTTTGGAGCAGATGTTTGGGGCTTATCTTCTAGGAGTGTAAGTTGCTAAGGATTCATAGAAAAAAGGGGTGGGTGTTTCTTTGGTTTCTAAATTCTTATAATGTCATGATATTATTATAATATTTGTTATGTGCAATCTAGAATCTTTAGGTGGTGAATTAATCTTAGAATCAAATGCATGTTAATTTAATTAAACTAGATAAAATTATAGAAAGAAAATTTTGACTATCATGTGTTTATATTGCTAAATTTCATTAATTTGTTAATGTGATAATGTCATGGTTGCTAGCAAAATTTTTAAATAGAAATGAACACACACTATATTGAGAAATTATATGAGATGTAGTTTTAGAAGTGCATTGTGGTATTTGTATGGTTGAAATTATGTGATGTCTCATGCTAATGATTAATTTAAACATGGATAATTGTGGATGTATTGAATACTAAATTTTCCATGATATTATTCCCTATAGTATGGAGTTTAATTTGTATAAATTAAGATTTGTATTCGATGTTGAAATAATGAAATTGGAATAGAGAGCAGTAAGCATGTTGTTTATTTTTTGAGAGATTTGACAGTGAGTGAGGCGTGAGAACTTTGGTCTTGGCGTTCGAGCTTGGGCGCAGTGTACAATGTCCAAGGTCGCAGGTTTGATTCTTCCTGAGTGCAGATTGATCTTGTTTTTATTTTTTAAAAACCATTCGGAGTAAGATTTAGTTCATATTGATTAATCTTGAGCCAGTTGACAGAACTACAGGTTTGGGAGACTGGGTTGTGTGTGTAAGTTGGGGTGTGGGAGGTCTCGGGTCCAAAAGCCTAGGGTACTATATTCATTTTTTGAAAAGTATTTTAAACTCCATTAATCAGTAAGCAGAAGCATATATTGTAAAACTCCGCAAAATTGAATGATGAAAATTTTGCCCTCGCGTGTTATGCACATGTATTTTGTACCGTTACTAGTAATATTTGTAATGTATTTTTATATAAATGTCATATTCTAATTATTTATATGTTTTTTGTTTTCTCAAAACTCATTTTAATCTTATTTTTAGCCAACTTAAACATTTATTTTAATCTTTGTATTTTACGTACATTGCACGTGCTTTCAATCTACGTGTCGATTACGTATATTTTCCGTTACATGAAATATACGTAACATTATAAATGTTCTACGTATTTTATTTTGACTATTTATGAATGTTTTCATTCTCTCAAAATAAATTTTTGTATCTTTGCACGTGCATTGCACGCGCAAATTTTAAGCAATTTAGTCCATTAAAATTTTCTTAAAATTATGCACATCTATTCTCATATATATTTTTAAGTTATTTATTTTGATTTTAAATCCATAGGACCTAATCTATTTTAAAAGCCCAAAAGAAACTAATTGCAAAATAAAAGCCCATGATAAAATTCTATATTAAATACACATTTAAAGTTGTCACCACACTGGTCATGTAACAAATATATACATTTGAACTATAAACAAAAGAATGAGAAGTGTGCACATGTGGGAAATTCAAAGGGTTTTGACCATGCATATGAAGGGGAAGAGGTGGGGGTTTGTATAGTAATGGTGAGTAGGTGATTAATTTTGTTAATGGATATTTAATTTTGGGTAATGTGTCTCTTCATTCACTCATTTGACCCTATAAATAGCCCCTCCTATTTCATGAACAATACAGGGAAAAAAAAAGAAACTAAAGAGAAGAAAAGAAAGAAAGAGTGGCTTGAGTTCTTACTTGGAGGAAGGAGAGCTTTCAGTGCTTGCTAAGGAGGAGAAGGAAGTCCCATTCGTGTTGGAGTTAGGAGTTCCAATTTCTTTTGCAATTATAAGGTGAGTGACTTCTTGAACTTTCTAAAATATAGTAACATGCATGTGTAGGAAAATTGATGTAAAAAATTGATTATACTTATGAGTTGTAGTTAATTTTGTGATGATGTTATTTTGAATGTTTAATAGATATGATTGTGAAAGAAAATGCATGCTAGTTGAAAGATTGTCAAGTAGATAAGTTGAAATGATATTGTTGGGTGCATGGTAATACATCATGATTAGATTAACTGAATTGGATATAAATTTATACACAAAGGTGTTAATTTGTGCAAAAAAAAGTTATTGTTTTGAGTTTTGTTTGCACTTCAGAAAATCATGTTTAATAAACTAGATGGATTTGTAAAGCTAAAATTTTTATGGGAGCATCTTGTATATGTCAGGAACAACCCTTTAAAATTTCATAAGATTTGGATATCGTTTACTATTTTAATAAAATCTAAACTAAGGATTGGTTGGCAGTCAACTAGTTGCTGGAAATCTGTACACATTTTCGGTTTTTTATCATTTCAGCATCGTAGATGAAGTAATTTGAGAAAAGTCAAAACTAAGAACTTGAAGTATACTCATTAACCTTTCTGTAAAGTCTAATAAATCAAATTTTCACAAAGAACTGAATTTATAATGAATTTTACAAGACTGAACAAGTGGTAGTATTTCGATATTTCGACCCTACTGTATATTTCGAGAATTCAGGGTTATAGATACAATATTTTGGAGAAACTTATAACTAAGAAATTTTAGTAGACTTTTATACCTTTATTTTTATCTAAAGAACACAAAGTTTCATAAAGTATATAATTTTCTATGATTTTTACAAGAAGCATGAACTGCAGTTTTCTGGTTTTGAACTTACTGTTTTGCAAATGAATTTAGATGAAATAATTGAGGATGATTCTAAGTGTTTTAACTATAAAGTTATAATAGAATCTTTTATGAAAATAATGAATCTATATTTTGAATAGAATTGAGATTTATAATTGAAATATGGATGAGTATGAAAGGGGTTTTACTGATAAAAAATAATTTTGTATTTGGAATATATTTTTGAAGAATAAATATATGTGAAAATGAGTTTTTTTAATCAAATGGACTCGGTAATGAATTGTTGGTTGTGTGATCAACCAAGATGTGTTTACTTCATAGTTGGTAAATAAGAATGAATGAAAAGATTGAGTGAGTGTAAAAATGAAAATGAGAATATGAATAATAAGGGTTTGAGTACCCCAAGTTTGTTGAACATGAAAAGATATTGATTCTAGAGCTTAGTGAGACCCAAGTACCGACAAGTGTTTAAAATGATTAATTGAGTTTTGATAAAGGGCCAGTATGGGCTATCGTTCTCGGTGTATGGTATAAGACCGGTAGGAGGGTAAGCTAGCTCTAGGTAGTATTGTTTTTCATGTTTCAAACATAAGGACAGGCACTAGTTGGTATTTTTTGGGAAGAATATACACCAATAACAAGTTGAAATAATTGGAATTCAGGGTGTTACATACATGATATTTTTTGGGAAGAATCTACACCAACAACAAGTTGAAAACTTGGTTATGGGTTGCAATTTGGGGCACAGTCTGTGCACGGGTTCAATTCTGGACAGGGCCATTCTTTTATTATTATTATTTTCTATTTACTTTTATTTGCATGTATTTCTTTGAGAAAGGGGTTAAAACTAATCTAGTATATAAATGGAATATTTTTGAGATAACTATATATACTTTTAAGATTTAACTTGAGATTAAACTACATTATAAAATTGGACATATGTTTCCATTGATTATTTGGATCCACCCCACAATCGTCTCGTTTTAAGACAAACTAAACTTTGAAATATTTGAAATAGTTATACAAAATTTAGAGATTTATTTTGTATTAAAACTAGTGTTTGTTAATTGTTAATTGGGAAAAAAATTAAGAGTTATTTCGGTAAAGTTTTATCAATGTGAATATCTTATTGAAATTTTCTTCATAATAGATAAGAAGTTATCTATTTGTTTGAGATTGATAATTTATAAATGAATAAGAAATTAATAAAAGAGGTTAAGAATAACCTAACGAGTTATGAATTTGGATGGGATGTGTGAATTCTAGAAGCTGAGTGAGACCTAGAATGGACGGCAAGATTGATAATGAAAATGTTAGAAGTGGCCAGTGTAGGCTAGTGTTCTCAATGGTTTGTTCTAATTCTGGTGGGGGTAAACTAGCTCTAGGTTATGATAATTACAACTGAACTAAGGATAGGCACTAGGCAGGAGATATGATGAAACTTGAGCAAATGTGAGTATGAGGGCCCAGAGTGATCCGTGGGGTGAGATATTCCCAAAATTAGTTTGATCTCCAAAGACATTCATGTGATGAGGGTTCCAGACTGACATACGGGGTGAGGTATTCTCCATTTATTCTCGGATGTGAGTGAAATATTCTCCAAATTATCCGATGAAGGAGTCTGACCTCCAGAGTTCCGGAGCAAGAACCAATACTCACAGTATGTCTAAATCTTGATTTTCGTCATGGTTCTAGGTTGGCATAGCGAGGGATTGAACCCTATAAAGAGGAGTATGTTAAGGGCTTGCTCTTGGACCTATATAGTATGGGATGTATAGAGTCCGAACAAGTGTGCATTAGTGTTGCATCGTAAGTCTGAATGTCTCTATTAGTCTTTAAGTGCACAACAAACACTGACATAATTAGGATATTCACCTTTATTTTTTCATTCAAGTTTGTGTTTGCTAAATTAAAGAATCGTTGTATTATATCATTGCATCAGTAACTGACGTGCCCGCAGTTTCCAAGTTGCAGGACTCGGATTAGTGAGCGACGTGGACACGAGTTCATCGACGATGGAAGTCACAAGATTGAAGATATTGAATGTTATAAATTGTAATTCTTTTATATATATTTCCGCTACGTATTGTAAATAAACACATTTAATGAAAAAGTTTTTAATTCCTTGTATTTTTGTACGAAATTGAAGTAAAGATCATGTTTGTGCCACGAATTACCTATGTTTGGAATTTGGGGCATTACATTCTAAATCTCTGAATCGAATTTCTGAATGTCAATAATTTGCTCTCTCAGCATAGGTTGAAGTCTCAGCTGTGGCAGTGTTGCTCCTAGTCCCTACAATACCACTTTGATTCCACCTTGATTGAATTCTTCCGCCAGTTACTTCTGAGTTGTAATCAAACAAGATAAATTGCTTTTTCGGCTGAGTGCATCCGCTACCATATTTGCCTTTCCTGGGTGATACTTGATTTTTGGGCGAATATCTTCTAACACTTCCAACCACCTTCTCTGCCGTAAATTCAGATCTCTCTATTGATAGATTTATTTCAAGCTCTTGCAGTCGGTGTACATGTTGACTTTCTCCTCATACACATAATGCCTCCACTATTTCAAGGAAAATATGATCGCCGCCAATTCTAAGTCTTGGGTTGGGTGATTTTTCTCATGTGGTCTGAGTTGCCTAGACACATAAACTATTTCTTTCCCTTCTTGCATCAGTACACAACCTAAATCTTGATGTGAAGCATCGTTGTAGATGTCATAATCCTTCCTGCCTGCTGCAAGGTTAATATTGGTGCGGTCGTTAACCTTTCCTTCAACTCGTGGAAGCTCGCTTCGCACTAGTCAGTCCACTTGAAGTTCACACTCTTCTTCCTGAGTCCTATCAGTGGGACCCCTGAATGAAACACCGATAATAACTAGTCAACCCCAAGAAACTCCTAATTTCTTTCACAGATGTGGGTCTTGGCCAATCTTTCACTGCTTCAACCTTCTGTGGATCAGTGGCCACTCCCTCCTTGGAAAGGATATGACCCAGAAATGCAACTTCGGACTTCCAATAGTCACACTTGGATATCATGGCATATAGTTTTTGCTCTTGTAGTTTCTTCAAAAATTCTACTAAGTGTTTGGCATGATCATCTTCTGACTTCGAATATACAAGAATATCGTCGATGAACACTACGACGAAGTAGTCAATGAATGTTCGCATAATTCTATTCATCATATCCATGAATATGGTTGGTGCATTCGTCACTCCAAATGGCATAACTAAGAATTCGTAATGCCCATGATGAGTTCGAAAAGCTGTCATATGCACATCCTATTCCTTAACACGAATTTGATGATATCCTGATTGTAGATCAATCTTGGAGAAGACTGCGCTCCTTGAAATTGATCAAATAAATCATCGATCCGTGGAATCAGATACTTATTCTGGAGGGTTACCATGTTTAACTCTCGATAATAGATACACATCCTCATTGATCCATACTTCTTCTTCACTAATAAAACTGGCGCTCCCAAAGGCGAAGCACTGGTCTGATGAAACCCTTGTGTAATAATTTTTCAATTTGCTTATTCACTTCATCCTGTTCCACTGGTGCCATTCTGTAGGGTGCCTTGGATGTCATTCCACTTCCTGGCTGAATGTCAATGCTGAATTCCACATCTCGACGAGGTGGTAATCCAAGTAGGTCCTCCAAAAATACCGTCGAAAATTTTTAGACCATAGGAATTTCTTTAACTTCGTCGGGAATTTTCTTCTTCGACAAAGCTGCTACCAACTCCTCACATTTCTTCTTCACTTGAAAATTTACTATTGGTCCTCCTGGTGCCTTCACCATCACTTCCTTACTCTTGCATTCAATACTAGAATTATAGATTGTCATCCAATCTACGCCAATGATCATATCGACTCCCATGACTCCCAACTCTATAAGATCGATTACCAAAACTCTTCCTCCAATCTCGATATCACAGTTAGCATAATATAGATATGTGGTCAACGTCTCTCCTAAAGGAGTCGCTACTGCCAAAATCTTATCTGGAAAATTTTTAGGTTCTACCCCTAACTTTTTTGCAAATTTAGGAGACATAAAAGTATATGATGACCCAGTATCGAATAAAACTGTAGCTTTCATTTGATTCACTAAAAGTTCGCATGTTCCATAGTGAATTACATCATTCAATACATAACACGTCGTCTATTACAAGGCTTAAATAAATAGCATAAACTTTATTCAAATTCTTCCATACCGTTAATGACGTCGTTGGAGTGTTATGCATCCTCCTCGGTCAGAGCGAATACTCTTCCCTGCCGGTAAGGTTTTTCCTTCTTCCCTGATGAGTCCCTGCTAACACCTCCTTGGTTCAGTTGTGGACAAATCAACCGAATATGCCCTTCCTTGCCACAGTTATAGCAAGTTCTGACTTTCTATAGTTTAGGACATTCATCTATGTTGTGGCCCATCTCCCCACACTTGAAGCAAGTGATTGGCCTTCAAGCTATGGCGACACCATTTGCCCCAGTCGGCTTGAACTTCTATGCCAGGGTTGTCCCTTGCAGTTATTCGATGTTGCAGGCCTTTTGCCATTGTTTCAGTTGTTCCTCTTGTTCTTCACCAATTGGTATTGCTCCATGTCTGATTAGATGGTAACAGACCTCCGAACAAGCTTGTCAAACTTTCTAATTCCGAGGGGTATCATGCGATATCGCAGTCCTGGTCTCAGACCTTGTTCAAACTTTCTTGCTTTCTTGGCTTCATTAATGACCAACTCGGGTGCATACCTCGAGAGTTGAGTGAACTAGGTTTTATATTCCCTAACGGACAAATTTCCCTGCTGCAAGCCCAAAAATTCCATTGCCTTCTTTTCCTGTATGTCCTTGGAAAGTAGTGGTTTCAGAATTCCTCCAAGAAATCTTCCCATGTGATCGGCTCATTGCCAAGAGCCCTCTTCATTGATTGCCACCACACCCCGCATCCTTTTCTAGCTCGATGGTAGCTATCTTTACCTTGTTGGCCTTCGGAGTCTCCAATACTTCAAATACCGTCTCGATTTGTCAGATTCAGTCATAGGCTGCATCAGATCGGCTTAGCCTTCAAACATAGGTGGATCCATCCTTTTAAAGGATTCCACCAGCTTAATCTCTTTTGGGATATAATACCCCGATTTTTCCTTAATACATAAAGATTATTAATTTTTCATATGGTATGCTTGTGTAGCATGTGACTATTATTTTCTCCACATGATGAATAAAGTATATTGTTTCCTATAAACTATTTTTTCGTAAAGCCCAATGTTGATTCATTTATTTTCTCTTTTAAAATATTTATTTTGGCCCAATTGAACTTAAGCCCATAAATTTAACCTTTTATTTATTCCTACAACTTATTTTGTGTAACACTTTTTCTATATATGAAACTTATTATATTTTTGTACAAATTTTATTAGTGTGAGTGGTGCATGCACGTGCATTTTTCATACACGTGCATTGAGCACACTCCTTGGCCGGATTGAGGGTAGTGGGATCATGGGCGGTTGGATTGTGTGAGTGTGGGTAGTTTCTCAACTCCCTATTGCATCTCAACCTTTGATCTTGTAACTTCCCAATAGATCTTAGCCCTCCATTCTATTTATCTCCTAGTATAAATACCCCTCCCATCTCCCTATCTCCTTTACACTAAGATTTTCTAAGATTAAGTGAGAGTATTCGTGAGTTTGTGTGGGAGCTTTTCTGTGGAGACAAGCAGCATTTCTGAGGAGCTCGGTGTGGAACAAAGGAGCAAGGAGTGCAGTACCGTATTGAAGAGTTTTTTTTTGCGGGATTTCGTTTATTTCTTCATATAAGGTGGGTGTTTCTCAGGACTTCTAATATAGGAATGATACTATAATTATTATGATTGATACCATGCTATAAAAAGTGAATTGAATGTAGTAGAAATTGCTTGAACATGCTATTAATATTGAGAACGGGACTGTCGGTACAGTCGACTGCCATGTGAGCCAGCCGACTGGTACGAGACACTTTTTATGATGTGTTGATAAACATGTGTGCGAATGGACTTGATGGTGTGATTACTAAATTGATATTTTTCCCTATGACACATATGATGGAGGGAAGGTAAATGAATGAGAAGAGCTAGTGATAATTAATAACTTAGAATTGTCGGAGCAGTAGACGAATGTTGTGTCAAGTCGACTGGTACTCCAATCTGACTGTGACTATTTGGAAGTTCCATAAATTAAGATATTCCAGTATGTAGACCCAGTTTAATGACTTGAGATTTATATCTTCATCATCGTACGAAGTTATAAACAATGTGAATGCATGTTTAAGTATCGTTTCTAAAGAAAAGAGCATATTAATAACTTGAATTTTCATGTTTCGTCGTTACTGAACAAATAAGGAATGTGGTGTTTATAAAATATGGAATGTGTGTATACTGTAAGGAAAATGCATGTGAGAACGGTTAAAGAATAATGTTTATTTTGAATTATGAAACTCATCAGTCGACCGAATGCGTGTAGCAAGTCAACTGAGCTGAACTCAGGGTTGTGTTGTTGGAAATCTCAGGACAGACGACTGATGGATGAACAGTCGACTGTCATGTGGTGGACACTGTGAACATGAAAAGTTGCGGGACAAGCGACTGGTTGTGTACAACAGTCGACTATCCCGAGCATTTATGATGATCATGTATGTGACTGTATGAGTCGACTGGTGTTCTTCCAAGTCGACTGTACAGAGTGGACTTAGATATATCTGAATTCATGTTATTTACTGTTGGTAATTGTGAGCTTTATGATTTAAGTCGATGGACTCTGTTTATGGCTGTATGAATTATGTGAAATGAATCGTAGATGAGAATTGAGAATTAAATGAAAATATGAAATGTTAAATCATGATAAGAAAGTCTGTGAGACTCTAAAATGAATTATGAGCTGATGATGCTCAATTGGATATTGTGAATTTGAAATTGAACGAAAGAGTAGCTAAGTCTCCCCGGCAGTGAAATGAAATGATGTTGAGAAATAGACCAAGGTTGGTCATGTGAAATGAAATGATAAGTCCGGTTGATGGAGAGGCTAACTCTAGAGCTTGATTTTTGTTCATGATTCTAATCAATTTAATACATAGTGTGGAGGTGATGAAGGTGAGAGAAAAACATGAGTATGAGAGCTAGGGTACGGTGCGGGTGTGTGGGCCGCAGAATGCATGCTTGACGAGTCAAGACATGGCGCGGGCACAACTCAGTAATGATCGGACTTTAGTCACGCTTGTGGGATGTTTTGGTGACTGCAAGAGGATTGTGTTCTGGGAGGAGGCTGAATTGTCGCAGAATGCATGCTTGACGAGTCAAGACATAGGCGCGAAATTCTACTCCAGGGGCCAGGATACATGCTTGTACTCATAGAATCGTCTAGGATACTCACTGGAATTACAGAAGTAGAGTAAGTCATGGCGGGGGATTGAACCCTACAAAAATGAAGAACGATTAAGAGGCTTGCCCTCGAACCTATGTAGTATGGAATGCATAGAATTCGAACAAGTGCGCATTAGTGTCATGTTAATTAAATAAATTGCATTAAGGATTAAATGCACAATCACGACAAGACATCATTACAAGTTCCCTTTTGTTTTTACATGCTTATATTGAACAAGTTGTGATTTGTTAAGAAATGAGATCCATTATACTGTTTCTGGCATAGAGAGGATGGCCATGTATAATTATCGTCGGTTGAATAAACTGACGTACCCACAGTTTTGTATGCAGGATAAATTACATGTAAAGAGGAATGGATGCATAAAGATCTCATTATGTTGTTGTTCATTTATGTAAATATTGTATATTTTGCTTCTGCTGTGTAAATTTAAATGTAAGATGTCGTAACTCTGATGTAAAAAAAGAAAAGTTTGAATTTCCTTGTAAAATTGTACTCAAAGAAAGCGAAAAGATCCTGAAGAACATCTCGAATTCAGTGATTTGGGATTCGGGGCGTTACAGAGTGGTATCAGAGCCACGCTCTTCTACGCTTTCACACTTGTACAAGTTTATAAGGAACGACACCCTAGATGTGGACATTAGAGTGTGGGTTTGAGTTTAGAGATTTAAATGTAAGTGACTTACATTTGTGTTGCTCTATGATTTATGCTTCTTCCTCTCTACTTCTAAGATGGCTGATCACTTCGACCCTGCTGGAGGCGACGACTGGCATATTATTGAGGAAGAGTACCATCCTGGACAGGCTGATTCTGAGGACGAGTATCATCCTGGGCAAGTAGATTCCGATGATGAGGAGTACCCTGAATCTAGAGAGATTACCCCACCGCCGGATTCATCTGACGATTCTTCTTCCGATGAAGAAGAAGGACCAGCTCTGAGTGGCAATGTGGCTTCTCTTCAGAGGCAAGTGGATACCCTGAAGTATAGAGTGGGAGTTTTGGAGGCTCAGCTGGCGCAGCGGAAGGCCGATTTCTCTGTTCTCAGTCACCGAGTATGGGAACTTGAGAAGAGAAAGAACCTGACGGATGTGTTGAAGGACCAAGTGGATGAACTGCGGGATGAACTTCGAGCAGCGAAGAGGACCCGTAGAGATTAGATTGTCCTAGTTTCTATTTTCTTCTATTCTGATGTCGAAAATGTTTTAATTCGAATGTATAAACTTTGGAATTCAATGCAAGTTGGTTTAATTTCTTGTCTTATACTTCGAATTTAATGGATCTTTTGCATCAGAATATGTCGAGAAGGGGAGCAAGGAATGGCGAAGGTTTGGATCTGGAGACTGAACTTGCAAGGGTTTACCAGACGCTGAATGCAGTGGCTGCGAACCAAGGAAGGGGACCTGGGAACCCAGTACCCGAGGCAATTAAGCTAGTGGAATCATTCAAGAGAATGAAACCACCAGTGTTCGAGGGAAAGTCAGACCCAGATGCGGCTGACAACTGGATTCGGCAAGTGGAGACAATCTTCGAGGTGTTGGAGACACCGGAGGGCAGCAAGGTCAAGTTGGCGACTTTGCAGTTGGAAAAGGATGCGGCTGTTTGGTGGCAGTCGATGAAGAGGACCATGGGTGGCTTGTTGCTTGGCTGGGAGGAATTTCTGGAAGAATTTCGCAGCCACTATTTCCCCTCCGACGTCCAGGAGAAGAAGGCCATGGAGTTTCTGTCACTCCAGCAAGGCAGCATGTCAGTAAGGGAGTATGAGACTAAGTTTACTCAGCTCTCCAGGTATGCTCCAGAACTGGTGATGGATGAGGCGAAGAAGGCTCGCAAGTTCGAGCATGGTCTGAGGCCAAGCTTGAGGTCTCGTATGATACCTCTTGGTATCAGGCGATTCGATAAACTGGTCAAGAGGGCGGCAGCGACGGAGGCGGATATGGAGCAGTTCCATGTTGCTCAGCACCAGAGGAACAACTGGCAGTCCGGGAAGAGGCCTGCACAATCGGGGAGTTTCAAGGGGCAACCATCTGCACAGAGGTTCAAACCGACAGGGGCGAACGCTGTCAGTGTAGCTGGAAGACCTGGAAACGATGTAGGGAGACCTTCTGCAGTCACTTGCTTTAACTGTGGTGAAGTGGGACATTACCGATCTCAATGTCCCAAACTACGGAATGATAATAGCAGCGCACCAACGCAGCAGGCTGGGAAGAGGCCGTACCAATCAGGACGAGTATTTGCTTTGACGGAAGCTGATGCTGATGAGGCAGATCAGGTCATCTCTGGTACGAGGGTTGATGTTTAGTGTGGTTTTTGTCATTTCTCCTTACCGTTCATATTGTGAAACTGTTATGTAATGGTATGTATTATGTAACAGGAGAACTCTATCTTAATGGAAAGAAAGCTGTTGTATTGTTCGATACTGGATCCTCTCATACTTTTGTGTCTCCTAGATTTGCTAAAGTGTTGGGAGCTGAACCGAAGATTTTTCCAGGCAAGATCTTAGCAGTAGCTACTCCATCAGGGGAAACTTTGACCACTGATCGGTATTATGCTGATTGCGAGATAGTGATTGGGGATCGAATCTTTGGCATTGATCTGATCGAGCTGACTATCTTGGGGGTCGATGTTATCATTGGCATTGATTGGATGTCGGTGTACATTGCAAGCATCGAGTGTAAGACCAAGACCGTAACAGTGAAGGCTCCAGGTGGACCTGAAGTCACTTTCCAAGGGAAGCAGAAGTGTTCTAAGCTGGTGGCAACTATCCGCAAGGAAGAGACTCCTATGGAAGTGCAAGGGATTCCTGTGGTTCAGGGACTATCCGACTGTGTTCTTGGAAGATTTTTCCTGGGTTACCTCCGCATCGTGATGTAGAGTTCAGCATCACTGTTCAACCGGGAAGTGCACCCATTTCTAAGGCACCGTATAGGATGGCTCCAGTGGAACAGGATGAAGTGAAACGGCAGATTGAGGAACTGTTGGGAAAAGGCTTTATTCAACCTAGTGCGTCACCTTGGGGAGCACCAATGCTTTTGGTAAAGAAGAAGGATGGATCGATGAGGATGTGTATCGATTACCGGGAGCTGAATAAGGTCACTGTTCAGAACAAGTATCCGATTCCTCAAATTGATGATTTGTTCGATCGTCTACAAGGAGCAGCTGTATTCTCCAAAATAGATCTTCGATCAGGTTACCACCAAGTTCGAGTGAAAGCTGAAGATGTGCACAAAACTGCATTTAGAACTCGGCATGGGCATTACGAATTCTTAGTTATGCCATTCGGAGTGACGAATGCACCCGCAATCTTCATGGATTTAATGAACAGAGTTCTGAGGCCGTTCATTGATTCTTTCGTCGTGGTGTTTATCGACAATATTCTCGTGTACTCCAAGTCTGAGGAGGAGCACACTGAGCATCTGGCAGCAGTTTTGCAGAAGTTGGAAGAGCAGCAGTTGTATGCCAAGTTATCCAAGTGTGATTTCTGGAAATCTGAAGTGGCATTCCTAGGTCACATCCTTTCTAAGGAGGGAGTGGCAACTGACCCTCAGAAGATAGAGGCAGTGAGAGATTGGGCTAGGCCTACTACAGTGAAGGAAGTCAGAAGTTTCCTTGGGATGACTGGATACTACAGGAGATTCATTCAAGGTTATGCTCAGATAGTTGTGCCGCTTACTGAGTTGACCAAGAAGAATGTGAGCTTCAAGTGGACTGAGCAATGTGAGGCCAGCTTTCAGGAGTTGAAAGATAGACTGACTACTGCACCTATTTTGGCTTTGCCTAGAGCAGGGGTTGAGTATGATGTTTATAGCGATGCTTCACATCGGGGGCTTGGTTGTGTCTTAATGCAAGAAGGTAAAGTAATTGCTTATGGGTCTAGGCAACTACGACCGCATGAGAAGAATTACCCGACTCATGATCTGGAGTTGGCTGCGATTATCTTTACTTTGAAGCAATGGAGACACTATGTGTACGGTGAGAAGTTGAACATGTACACGGACCACAAGAGCTTGAAGTATATATATCAGCAGAGGGATCTCAATCTGAGGCAGCGGAGATGGTTGGAAGTGCTCGAGGATATGCGACCTGAGATCAAGTATCATCCTGGAAAGGCTAATGTTGTGGCTGATGCACTTAGTCGCAAGAGCAGTTTGCCCAGTTTGATTACCACTCAGAGGCATTTGATTGAGGAGCTGGATCGAGCAGGTATTGAGGTTGTCTTGCAAGGATTGGGAGCGTCTTTATCTCAGTTGAAGTTTCAGCCTACTTTGAATGCAAGGATCATTGCAAGTCAGGAAGTTGATGCTGATATCTTGGAGATGAAGGAGCAGGTTGGTGCTGGCAGGTTGCCCAGATTTCAAACCAGGGATGGAGTGCTGTGGTTCGGAGATAGGCTGTGTGTTCCAAATCAGGCGGACCTGAAAGAGAGTATCCTTCAGGAGGCGCATGCTACTCTTTTGTCGGTACATCCTGGGAGTACTAAGATGTACAAAGACATCAAACAGCATTTCTGGTGGTCAGGTTTGAGGCGGGATGTGGCCGAATTTGTCGCGAGGTGTGAGGTTTGTCAGCTAGTCAAAGCCGAAAATCAGAGACCCGGAGGTCTATTACAGCCGTTACCTATTCCAGAATGGAAGTGGGATAACATCAGTATGGATTTCATCACGGTGTTGCCTAAGAGTTCTAAAGGCAATGATGTGATTTGGGTTATAGTCGATCGACTGACCAAGTCCGCTCACTTTTTGACAATGAAACTCACTGCTTCGATGGACAAGTTGGCTGAGATGTATGTTGGTGAGATTGTCTGACTTCATGGTGTTCCCTCAACTATTGTGTCTGATCGAGATGCGCGGTTTACTTCGCATTTCTGGAGGAGTCTTCAGGCAGCTTTGGGTACCAAAACAGTTTTCAGCACTGCTTTTCATGCACAAACCGATGGGCAGACCGAGAGAGTCAATCGTATTCTTGAGGATATGCTTCGGTGTTGTATACTAGACTTCGGAGGCAGTTGGGAAAGGCATTTACCTTTGGTAGAGTTTGCCTACAACAACAGTTTTCAGGCTAGCATTGGGATGGCGCCGTATGAAGCTTTGTATGGCAGGAAGTGCAGGACTCCTGTTTGCTGGTATGAAGTTGGGGAGCGTCAGTTGTTTGGTCCTGAGCTTGTGCAGCTGACTTCTGAGAAGATTGATCTGATCAGGAAAAGGTTGGTGGAAGCTCAGAGCAGGCAGAAAAGCTATGCAGACAACCGGAGAAGGGATCTTGAGTTCGAGGTTGCTGACTTCGTCTTTCTAAAGGTATCACCCAGTAAAGGTGTGGTTCGATTTGGCAAAGGCGGGAAGTTAGCCCCGAGGTTTATAGGCCCGTATAAGATATTGAAAAGGATCGGGAAAACTACTTACCGGCATGAATTACCGGAAGAGTTGTCTCAGGTGCACAATGTCTTTCATGTGTCTATGCTGAGAGGTTATATTCCAGACCCGAGTCATCATTTGCCTGAAGTGCCGGAAGGTTTGCAGTTAGACCTGAATTACATCGAGACTCCTGTCGAGATTGTTGACCGTAGGGAGAAAGTCGTGAGGAATAAGACGATACCGATGGTCAAGGTAGTCTGGAGAAACCACTTGGTTGAAGAGGCTACTTGGGAATCTGAGGAGAAGATGTTGAAGGACTATCCTGAGCTTTTTGCTTGATTGTATTTTTGTTTGATTGTATCTTTGTATCTTTTGTTGTTGTGGTGTTTTCTGTTTTCTCGCTCTTGGCTGTAGTTCCGGGAACGGAACTATTCTAAGGAGGGAGTGATGTAATACCCCGATTTTTCCTTAATACATAAAGATTATTTATTTTTCATATGGTATGCTTGTGTAGCATGTGACTATTATTTTCTCCACATGATGAATAAAGTATATTGTTTCCTATAAAGTATTTTTTCGTAAAGCCCAATGTTGATTCATTTATTTTCTCTTTTAAAATATTTATTTTGGCCCAATTGAACTTAAGCCCATAAATTTAACCTTTTATTTATTCCTACAACTTATTTTGTGTAACACTTTTTCTATATATGAAACTTATTATATTTTTGTACAAATTTTATTAGTGTGAGTGGTGCATGCACGTGCATTTTTCATACACGTGCATTGAGCACACTCCTTGGCCGGATTGAGGGTAGTGGGATCATGGGCGGTTGGATTGTGTGAGTGTAGGTAGTTTCTCAACTCCCTATTGCATCTCAACCTTTGATCTTGTAACTTCCCAATAGATCTTAGCCCTCCATTCTATTTATCTCCTAGTATAAATACCCCTCCCATCTCCCTATCTCCTTTACACTAAGATTTTCTAAGATTAAGTGAGAGTATTCGTGAGTTTGTGTGGGAGCTTTTCTGTGGAGACAAGCAGCATTTCTGAGGAGCTCGGTGTGGAAAAAAGGAGCAAGGAGTGCAGTACCGTATTGAAGAGTTTTTTTTTGCGGGATTTCGTTTATTTCTTCATATAAGGTGGGTGTTTCTCAGGACTTCTAATGTAGGAATGATACTATAATTATTATGATTGATACCATGCTATAAAAAGTGAATTGAATGTAGTAGAAATTGCTTGAACATGCTATTAATATTGAGAACGGGACTGTCGGTACAGTCGACTGCCATGTGAGCCAGCCGACTGGTACGAGACACTTTTTATGATGTGTTGATAAACATGTGTGCGAATGGACTTGATGGTGTGATTACTAAATTGATATTTTTTCCTATGACACATATGATGGAGGGAAGGTAAATGAATGAGAAGAGCTAGTGATGATTAATAACTTAGAATTGTCGGAGCAGTAGACGAATGTTGTGTCAAGTCGACTGGTACTCCAATCTGACTGTGACTATTTGGAAGTTCCATAAATTAAGATATTCCAGTATGTAGACCCTTTAATGACTTGAGATTTATATCTTCATCATCGTACGAAGTTATAAACAATGTGAATGCATATTTAAGTATCGTTTCTAAAGAAAAGAGCATATTAATAACTTGAATTTTCATGTTTCGTCGTTACTGAACAAATAAGGAATGTGGTGTTTATAAAATATGGAATGTGTGTATACTGTAAGGAAAATGCATGTGAGAACGGTTAAAGAATAATGTTTATTTTGAATTATGGAACTCATCAGTCGACCGAATGCGTGTAGCAAGTCGACTGAGCTGAACTCAGGGTTGTGCTGTTGGAAATCTCAGGACAGACGACTGATGGATGAACAGTCGACTGTCATGTGGTGGACACTGTGAACATGAAAAGTTGCGGGACAGGCGACTGGTTGTGTACAACATTCGACTATCCCGAGCATTTATGATGATCCTGTATGTGACTGTATGAGTCGACTGGTGTTCTTCCAAGTCGACTGTACAGAGTGGACTTGGATATATCTGAATTCATGTTATTTACTGTTGGTAATTGTGAGCTTTATGATTTAAGTCGATGGACTCTGTTTATGGCTGTATGAATTATGTGAAATGAATCGTAGATGAGAATTGAGAATTAAATGAAAATATGAAATGTTAAATCATGATAAGAAAGTCTGTGAGACTCTAAAATGAATTATGAGCTGATGATGCTCAATTGGATATTGTGAATTTGAAATTGAACGAAAGAGTAGCTAAGTCTCCCCGGCAGTGAAATGAAATGATGTTGAGAAATAGCGCAAGGTTGGTCATGTGAAATGAAATGATAAGTCCGGTTGATGGAGAGGCTAACTCTAGAGCTTGATTTTTGTTCATGATTCTAATCAATTTAATACATAGTGTGGAGGTGATGAAGGTGAGAGAAAAACATGAGTATGAGAGCTAGGGTACGGTGCGGGTGTGTGGGCCGCAGAATGCATGCTTGACGAGTCAAGACATGGCGCGGGCACAACTCAGTAATGATCGGACTTTAGTCACGCTTGTGGGATGTTTTGGTGACTGCAAGAGGATTGTGTTCAGGGAGGAGGCTGAATTGTCGCAGAATGCATGCTTGACGAGTCAAGACATGGCACGAAATTCTACTCCAGGGGCCAGGATACATGCTTGTACTCATAGAATCGTCTAGGATACTCACTGGAATTACAGAAGTAGAGTAAGTCATGGCGGGGGATTGAACCCTACAAAAATGAAGAACGATTAAGAGGCTTGCCCTCGAACCTATGTAGTATGGGATGCATAGAATTCGAACAAGTGCGCATTAGTGTCATGTTAATTGAATAAATTGCATTAAGGATTAAGTGCACAATCACGACACGACATCATTAAAAGTTCCCTTTTGTTTTTACATGCTTATATTGAACAAGTTGTGATTTGTTAAGAAATGAGATCCATTATACTGTTTCTGGCATAGAGAGGATGGCCATGTATAATTATCGTCAGTTGAATAAACTGACGTACCCACAGTTTTGTATGCAGGATAAATTACATGTAAAGAGGAATGGATGCATAAAGATCTCATTATGTTGTTGTTCATTTATGTAAATGTTGTATATTTTGCTTCTGCTGTGTAAATTTAAATGTAAGATGTCGTAACTCTGATGTAAAAAAAGAAAAGTTTGAATTTCCATGTAAAATTGTACTCAAAGAAAGCGAAAAGATCCTGAAGAACATCTCGAATTCAGTGATTTGGGATTCGGGGTGTTACATGGGACCTGAACCACTAGCCCTGCCCTAACATTTCAATTCACACTGGCCGTTACGAAAGTGTTTAGGTTCTGATACACCCTAGCCAACTTCGTCTTCAAGTCAAGTCTGTTTCCATCTCCACTGTATCCTACTCTGTTCCTGGTTCTTCTTCCTGCCATTTCTGATTTATAAAACTTCATCAACCAAAAAGAGCAACAATATAGACTTTTCCACTTTATTATCCAACACAATTCATCCATTTCCAAAATAAACCAAATATTCAGAAATAAAACTTGTCTGCCAACAACCAAACATAAAGAAAACAAAGGGAAAGCTCCAAATCCTACTACATAATTTAAATAAATACGAGCATAAAGCAATAAAATTCTATGGTTCCTCTTGGCTTCTCTAAGCTTTTCACGCAGATCGTCCATTTCTTTTCGCATCTTTTCATAATGTTGATAGAATTCTTGCCTTTCCCCACCAAGTTTTATTGTCCAGTTGGGTGAAATGCTGAGCAATCCTGTGTCGACACTTCTCGAGCTCCCACACCCTCTGGTTCAAAGCGGCAATGCATTGTTTATCTTTCGTATGATGCACCTCCTTGTGGGTTACTCTCCATCTGTGGATTATTAATTGTTTCCGAAGCGAAGCGATGATATGATCCTTCCTTCTTGAATCTAGCTCTTTGTTTGAGGATTCACTTTGGGATTCAACAGGAGGGGGAGTAATTTCATGCAACTCTAGCAGTTCCTTCTCTTCCTCCTCTTATTCTGGTTCTTCCTCTTCTTCTGGCTCTTCTTCGGGGTCCTCAAGGAACACTTCTTCTTCTACTCCCTCCATAGGATTTGGTCATCCGCCATCCTATGGAAAAGAAAAAAGACAACATCATTATGTATATAGAGTGACTTAAATGTAAGTTTATGCAACCATAACAATTAGATCTCTATAAAACTGATACACACACATCTAGAGTCCACCTTAATATTTTTCCTTATTATATTTGTACTACTTATTGAACCTGGTTCTGATACCACTCTGTAATGCTCTGAATTTCCAAACACAGGTAATTCGTAGCAAAACCATAATCTTTACTTCAATTTCATACAAAATTACAAGGAAATTAAAACTTTTTCATTACAATGTTATTCTTTACAATACGTAGCAGAAATTTACATATAAAATACATCTTATATCATCAAAATATTCAATCTTACAACATCCATCAACACAAAACACATGCCCACGCCACACACTAATCCGAATCTTGTAACCTTGAGAACTGCGGGCACGTCATTTTAAGCAACTGATGCAATGTTATAATACAACGATTCCTTAATTTAACAAACACAAACTTAAATGCAAACCAAATGAATTGAGACTATCCTAACCATGTTAGTGTATGTTATGAACCTAGTGAATAATGCACACACTTATGCCTACAATGCGACTCCAATGTACACTTGTTCAGATTTTATGCATCCCATACTACATAGGTCTGAGGGCAAGCCCTTAACGTACTCCTCATTATAGGGTTTAATGAAATACACTCACCTTTTAACTCTACAACAACAACAAAGCCTTTTTCCCAACTAGTTGGGGTCGGCTACATGAATCCTGGTTTTCCATTCTGCTCGGTTTAGCACAATATCTTCTGTAAGGTCACATGTTATCATATCTTTTCTCACCGTTTCCACCCAAGTTAGTTTAGGTCTTCCTCTACCCATAACTGTACCCTCAATACTTATCAAATCACTCTTTCTAACGGGGCACTACTGGGTCTACGTGTGACATGTCCAAACCACCTGAGGCGATTCTCTCTTAACTTATCTTGGATTGGAGCTACCTTTAGCATGTCTCGTAAATACTTTTTTCTAATTCTATCCTTCCTTGTTTTATCACACATCCATCTTAGTATCCTCATCTCCACTACACTCATTTTTTGGACATGTTGTTTCTTTGTTGCCCAACACTCTGCTCCATCATCTTCGCTGGTCTAACAGCTGTCCTATAAAATTTGTCCTTCAACTTCAAAAGTATACGTTTGTCACAAAAAATACTACTGACACTTCTCCACTTAAGCCACCTGCTTAGATCCTATGTATAACATCTTCACAAATCTCCCCATCTCTTTGTATAATCGAGCCTAAATATCGGAATCGGTATCTCTTAGGTATCTCTTGACCATCAAGCTTCACCACTTCCTCAGTTGTGTTCTGAATATCACTAAAATTACACTCCATATACTCTGTTTTATTTCTGCTTATCCTAAAACCTCTAGCTTCCAAAGTTTCTCTCCACAATTCTAATTTAGCATTGACTTCTACTCTAGTCTTGTCTAATAAGACGACATTATCGGCAAAAAGCATACACCAAGGCACCTCAACTTTTAAGTGTATTTCTTGGAATTGAAAGCTCCAAGCAATTTCTCAAGCCTTCTTCCCTTCCAGACCAAGCTTCAAAAACACTCAAAAATATATGAAACTCTCCCTTAATTTTGCTTGGCCGGTAGGGTTTTTATGAGAGGGGGAGGAGTGGTTTTATTTTTGAAAGAAACCGCCCATTATTAAAGAGATAACCACCCACTACTCCATCATTTTTTGACTAAGTCTACATCCTCCCTTGCTAATTTGACCAGCCAACAATTGTGTGCGAAGTGCACGGGTTGCATTGTCCACACGTGCATACAAATTATATAATTATTGTAAAAGTGATATTAGCTAAAATGGTTTTAAATAAACATACTATGGACTATTTTAATCCAGCATTCAATATGTTTAAATTAAGCATAATTTAAAATTATTCTGCACATTTCATTAATTTTATATATACAACAATAACATTTAAAAACACGTGTAAAGCATGCATGAACAAAAATATTTAAAATTAATATTGTTGCGGTTGTTACAAAAGGAGCTGGAGAGACTTCCACTCCTTTGGCGGTAGCAACCGATGTGGACCCTTAAACTTTTTCCCTCCATCATCATTTCCCTTTTTGAGTTTGTAATTTGCTGAATAGCAGATTAGCTATCGCTGATGTATCTTTATTCTAATGAATGAAAAAAAAAACTTGGTGCGCAATTTCTTCTTCCTTATGAATAAGAAATTCTCATGTGTTCGGTTGGATCTCTTGAATTTTCTCAAAATCGAAGCTAAGCGTTTTCGTATTTACTAGTTTTGTAATAACTCCACCTTTTTATTGACAGATGGTTGTATATACCAGAGGGGATCATCGGGACGATGAGATTGCTCAACTTCACAGCCAGTTAAAGGAGGAGAGGATTGAAAACTACCGTCTAATGGATGTGCTACTCAAGAAGAACTTGGAGATCTATCACTTGAAGAAGACTCAACCCAACTGATCGACCTGGACTCGTGTAGATTGGGAAAAGCTCCAGATTAGGGATGCCTGCCTTAAGGACAAAGCTTGGAAGATTACGAGCACAAAATACTTCTTGCCTTCGTGATGATGACTACCCAGGGAGGACTTTCCATGAGCTAAGCTTGGGAGTTCGAGTGGCATCAAGGAGTACTAGGGATGTCCAAAGTGGAGTATTTGGGTTGTCTAACATGGATTCTACCAAGGGGACGTTGCCCACCCTCAATTGTAAACTCGTTGTTTTTAGTTAACGGGTTGATGGAGTAGCTCGAGCAATGAACTGAGGTCCAAACTCCTTATTTTTAATCACCGATTTGTTGGAGTAGCTCGAGAGATGAAATAAGATTCGAACTAGTTGTTTTGACTTAACAAGTTGTTGAAGTAGCTCGAATGGCGAGCTGAACAACGAACTTATTTTTTTTAGTTAACGTGCTGTTGAAATAGCTCGAGTGATGTGCTGAGCACTAAACTAATTGTTTTCATCTGGAAAGTAGTACAAGAATTTTCAAAGAAAATGCTAAACTCTAAGTATCTGCCTTGAAGTCTAGCTTTTATTATATGCATTGACCATTATATAGATCACTCTTATTATAAATCTAGTGGACGACATTAACACCCTTGTTGAATTTCATCAAATGCTCTGCGTTCCACGTCCTTGATATCTTCTTTCCCCCCAGGTCTTCAAGACGGTAAACCCCTGGGTAGACGAATTTGGAAACCTGTAGGGTTCTTTCGAGTTAGGAGCAAGCGCAGCTAAAAAATCTCGAGCTTTCATTAGAAAAGGTTGCCTTCTTTAAGTTTGTTGGCCGAATTTTCTTGTTGTAGAACTTTTCCACTCTTTGATGATAAATTTTTCTACATACGGTGGATTTCTCGCAAAATTCTTCAATGAGATTGAGGTTGCTCCGGAGATCATTCGAATTCTGTTCCTCGTTGAAAGAGAGGACACGCAGAGAAGATAGTCTGACCTTTATAGGGATTAGAGCTTCATTCCCAAAGATAAGGTTGAATTGAGACTTTGCTGTCGAGGTCCTTTTTGTGGTCCTACAGGAGCAGAGTACGCTCGAGAGTTCTTCAACCCAATCCCCTTTGGCGCTTCATCTAGCCTCTTCTTAAGACCATAAAGAATCTATTCATTAGCATTCTTGGCTTGACCATTGGTCTGAGATGCGAGCCGGATGAGAAGATGTTCGATCCACATATCAGAGTAGAAGGTTCAGAATCTTTTGGCAGCAAATTATGTCCAATCGTCGGTGAAAATAATTCAGGGTATTTCAAACATGTAAACAATATTATTCTGAAAGAATTGATCGATCTTTTGTTTGGTGATGGAGGAAAATAGTTCTGCTTCAATCCACTTTGTGATGTCGTGGATAGCCATGACTAATAAAGTTTTCTATCCAATTGTGGTGCGAAACAATCCAAGTAGATCCATTCCCTACATAGCAAAGGGGATCAAAATTGACATGGACTGAAGGTCAACAAGGGGTCCCGTTTTATAGGGGAAAACTTCTGCCAGGGGGCGCATCAGCGATCATATCCTAAGGCATCATCGAGGAGTGAGGGTCAATGGTACCCATGATTAAGAACTTTCCATGCCAGAAACCTCGTGCCAATGTGGCCACCACCGAAGACTTCATGCACTTCTTTAAGGGCATACTAGGCCTCCTCGGGGCAGTGGCATGGATAATAAGGTTTGCCATCTACCAAAATGTAGGATCACTTGTTAAGGACCCCTTAACAAGTATGTATTTTTTTGGCCTTGTCAGGATCTTCCTTGCTTCTTTCAGATCTATTGGGAGGATTCCCTTCTCGAGGAAGTCTAAAAAGGGTTTCATCCAATTGTCATCGGGTGTTTGGGATGTGACGACAATAAGCTCTAAAATTTCTTCTTTGATTCATGGCTTGAGTAAGACTTCACTAAGCACAATGTGGTCGAGCCCTTCAAAGGAAGAAGAGGCTAACTTAGAAAGTGTATGCTTGCTTATTCTCCTTGTAAGGGATGGATGTGACCGGCAATCAGCTCCTCGTATTTAGCTTTGACCTTTCGGGGCCCCTCGTTTTCCGAGCCAAAAGGAGCCTGAAAATTAGCTCCTCATATTCAACGTCATTGTTGGAGGCATGAAAATTGGGACAAAGTGAATATTGCATAGTAAACTTGTTTGGGCTGAGTAAAATGACACCAACTCTACTCCCTTCAATGCATGAGGAGCCATCAATATAGACACTCTAAGTTAGGAAATCTTCACTCATCTTGGAGGGGATCAAGGATAGTGCTTTCAATGATGAATTTGGCTAAGGCTTGGGCCTTAATCGCTATCATCAGCTGATAGTTGATGTCATGCTGGCTCAGCTCGATGGACCACTTCATGAGTCGCCCAGAGTTCTTTGGCTTTTGAGGTACTTGCGTGAGTGGTTGGTCGGTGAGGATGAAGACTGTGTGCCTGGAAGTAAAGGCAGAGCTACTGGGTGGTTGTTATCAAAGCGTACGCCATCTTCTCTGTAACGCCCCGAGTTCTAAAATTCGGTAATTTGTAGCACAACAAGATCTTTACTTCATTTTATACAATTTTACAAGGAATTTAAAAACTTTCCATTGTACAACACTGTTTATTTTATATCAACGCAGCGAAAAAATAAAGATTCCAATATAACACATGTACAATTTAAACATCAACATTTAAAACAATCTTTAGCTTCAATTCATCTTTGAGTCTTTGCCAATCCAAGCTCTGCATTGAACACTGTGGGCACGTCAGTTAGATACAACTGACGCAAATGCTATAAACAGTGATCCTCGCTATGCCATAATATAGTGACTCACTTACTTTAGCAAACACAAACTTGAATGCATTACAAAGTGTAAAAGTGACTATCCTAAACATTTCAGTGTATTATATGCCTTAGATGCCTAATGCAAATGTTTACACTACGATGCACTAATGCATACTTGTTCGGATTCTATGCATCTCATACTATATAGATCTGAGGGCAAGCTCTTAAGGTACTCCACATTATAGGGTTTACATCCCATGTCATGCAACCTAACCCAATGAATATACTCCAACGCGTAGTCACCGAAGAGTTGCACCCCCAGGATATTGGACCTTACCGGCCTACCCCTAGCCCACCTCAGTGGATTTACCGGGCATATCCTCAGCCACGAACCTTAGCAAGTAGATCTCACGCAACTACGAACCAGGCCTACCTCTATCCCACCTCAGTGGATTTTCCGCGCGTAACCTGTCCGTCCCAAATATTTCTAGGAACTGCAGTCTCTTTACCGGCCTTTTCGATGATAGACGGACATACCCCTAGCCCACATCGTGGATTTACCAGGCATATCCTCAGTCGTGAACATTCCTAGGGACCGCAGTCCTTTACCGGCCATTTCATCGACCTCATCGGCCTACCCGTAGCCAACACATATAGATTTACCGGGCGTACTCCTCGATCTCGAACCCCTAGGAGCTACACATTCTTTATCGGACATGTTCATCGTTGTTTCTATCATATCTTCTTCTAGTGCCTATCCTTAAGTTCAATTTAAAATAATCACAACCTAGAGCTAGCTTACCCTACTGGACTTAAACCCACACGAGAGACAGTCAGCCCAAAGTGGCTACTTCTCAAGAGATACTCAACCCACACAGGTTAGTTCTCATATTTCATTAATCATACATGCCGATTTCTAAGGGTCTCATCTAGCATCTAGATTCCAACAATCATCTCATTCTAAAGATCAATTAGGTTATATCTAACCTCAACATAACATCTTCATTATCATTTCTTCTTTATAACTTTTGAACTCTTATTCATTAAACTTCTTTTATTCACTCTTTTAACAAAACATTTCATCTCTTATATTCACAGCCTATATCAATTTCTAAATCAATTTTCAAATAAACAATACTCTTTAATTAACCAATCAATTCAAATCAACTCTTCTCAAAGTTTTCCCGAAACCCGTTTTCTTCAAAAATTAATCACCTTCAAACATTAATCTATATCTCAATCCAACTTATCTCTTTAATTAAACCTTTTATTGTAGTACCATCTTCTTTAAAATTGTCACTTTAATCTCATTTTAAAAATCAACCTTTAATACCTTTAACCATATACATTTTAAACTTGAATTCTAACTCAACAATGAGCAAAACATGTCCTTTGAATTCCCACAATGTCTTTAATATATAGTGAAAAAACTTTGAATTGTTCTAATAATATTTTAGAAATAATTCAAGGAGTTTTTCCATGTATAACACTAAAAATCATACAAAAGCAACAACACCGAACACCCCCCCCCCCCCCCCCCCCCCCGCCCCGCCCCCGCCTTCGAACCCGCGACCTCTAACCCAGAGCGCCACGTGGCGATGTGCGGTGCAGTGCGCACGCACTAGCCACAAATGCCAACGTCGCAATTGATATACATAGGTTATAAACTTTATGAACTCAATCTCGGTTGATTACCCCTTTTAACATACACATTTGAAATTTGATTTCTATTAATCATATAAATTTATTTGCTTATATCCTACAATTCCAAATGTCCAATATCGAAATCTTACTGATTTTTCATGTAACAAAGTGATTCTATACAAATTAAAATGTATGTAGCAATTTTGAGAACATTCAAACACCATATGCCTTTATTAAATTATAAATACTTCTCTACAACGCATACATATGTTTTCCTCTTTTCAACGTCGATTAACATGATAGGAATTTTCTCCAAAATTTTATAATCAAAATCCAATCAACACGTTTCAATTTCTTCCACAATTTGTATATAATATCTATTTACAGTAAATTAAAATTTGCATAGCATCACATATAATAATTTGCACAACTTGTAATTTAATTTCACATAAAATCTACATCATAATTTTCCCATTTAACATGCATTTTATTCATCAATCCCTAGAATTTTAGATTTTTATAAAACATGCATGACACCCAAAATTAGAAGATAAACAATGCAATCACATTTATAATTCTAATCACAAATCTCCTAAACATACATTTGAAATACCAATTAGAAAGGAAGTAGAGTCACCCACTTATTAGTATACTAGTTGAAATTTCTCCTTCACGAAAGCTCCAAAAGCACCCAAGAAAACCCACTGAAAATCAACTGCAAATCACCGAAAATGCACAGCCTAATACTCTCTGTTGGTTTCTTTTGATTTGATTAATTGTGTTGTGTAGTGTATGGTTTAGACTAGGGATGTTATATAGGTTAGTTAGGTGGTTAATATAACCAGTTTTTGCCACTACTAAACCCACTATCCCACTTCTCTTTCTCCCACTCACCAAGTCAGCCGGCCTTCTTCTTGAGGTGTGCACATTGCACGTGTGCACGTGCACGTGCCTTGTGTACACTTCATATAATTAATTATTTTTATTTTTAAATTAAAACATATGCATATATATATAATATGTATTTAAATAAAATTAGTTTGATTTAATTATAAACTAGACTTGTCATGCACAAATCAAAATGAACACACACACTTCAAAATTTCCTTTTGAAAGAAAAATATAACCGACACGTGCACTGAAAACACGTGTGTCGCACGTAAAACAATTATTCAAATGCGAAAATCAATTTTGTGAACGAGAAATGTTTATAAACAATCGAAATACAACATACGAAAAATATATTTCATTAACTATATATATATCCAATAATGCAATCAACACATGCATGGAAAACACATGCACCGCACGTATAAAATATTTTAATCATAATAGGAGAAAAATGAATTTCTGTTTATAAAACGAATTCGAACAAGTTACAAAATAAATAATTTAAACACATAGAAAATATCACAAGTAATGGTAGAATATACGTAATTGACACGTGCATCGATAACACGTGCAATGCACGTAAAAATACAAAGATTGGAAACTAATATTTGAGTTGGCCCAAATAGGATAAAATGAATTTCGAGAATATGGAAAATACATAAATAGTCAAAATATAAAATACGTATTAAATTTCGTTATGAATATTACCCGTAACGGTACAAAATATATGTGCGTAACACATGAAGGGCAAAATTGTCATATCCCAATTTTGCGGGGTGTTACATTCTCCATTTTGGAATATCAAAGTTGAGAATCTTGGAATACATTTCTGAAGTAGTATATTGGCTTTTGGACCTTTTCTTCATCCCTTACCTAGATAACACTGAGAATCTGATCTACAGTGGCTAGATAGAGGTAGAGTACTTCCCCTGGCTTTAACTTATTTAGGAGTGGGGGATGGTTGGATACTCTTGAGCTATTCGAAGGCCTCCTATTTCGCTTCCCTCGACTCAAAGTCTTTTGATCCTTGGAGGGCCTTACAAAAAGGGAGGTACTTCTCTTTGGATTTTGAGAGGAACCGATTGATGGCGGCGAGGCGCCCTATGAGTTTTTAGAACTCCTTGATGTTGGATGGGGCAGACATGTCGAGTACGGCACAAATTTCTTTGAATTGTCCTTAATTCCCCTCTGGCTAACCATGAATCTCAAAAAATTTCCCAAGGAGACCACCCCAAAGCGCACTTCAAGGAGTTCAGCTTCATGTTTTGCTTCCACCGAACACCGAAAGCCTCTTGGAGGTCAAATGCGGATCATCCATCTTAAGATTTTTACAAGCATATCGTTCACATAAACTTCCATGTTTCAGCTGATCTGATCTTTGAAATCTTTGTTCACAAGCCGTTGGTAAGTGGCTCCTACATTTTTTTAGCCCCGAAGGGCATGAACCGATAGTAGTAGAGGCCTTGGTCGGTGATGAAGGATGTCTTTGTGATGTCGGGAAGGAACATTCGGAACTAGTTGTACCCAAGAAAGCATCCATGAAGTTTAGGAGCTCATGTTCAGACGTGATATCAATCAAGGCTTTGATGTTAGGAAGAGGAAAGGGGTCATTCGGACATGCTTTATTTAGGTCAGCAAAGTTGATGCAAATTCTCCACTTGCCATTAGCTTTCTTCACCGTGACGACATTGACCAGCCATTCAGGAATTTGATTTCCTGAATGAAGCGAGCCACCACCAAGAGTTTGTCAACTTCTTTTTTAACCGCTTATTGTCTGTTGAGAGCAAACTCGAGGCACTTTTGTTGGATCGGCTTGACATCTGGGTTCACACTTAGACGATGCATGATCAAGTCTTCTAAGATGCCCGATATGCCTGCGATAGTCGAACATGTCTTGATTCTCCTGATGCAACTAATATGTTTTCCTTTGGCTCGGTGAGAGAGGGCTTGGCTAACTTGAAAACATTTGGACTGGTCTCCAAGGGAGAAGGGGATTTCCTCTAGCTCGTTGAAGGGTTCAGACACAACTTGATTCCTTTCTTGAGGGGGTACTAAGGCTGTAAGTGAGAGGAACAAATCCTCGATGGCTTCTCCGAGGCTTTGAGTAGGAGGATGGAGCTGCCCATTGTAGTCGTGTAACAAGTCCGAGCAACTTCTTGGCTTCTCTCACCTTAGCGGGCATGGTGAATTTCATCTTCGTGTGAAACACAAAAGCTACGACATGGAGGACCGCAAGACCAGGGTGGCCGAGAATGGCATAGGGAGTCTTCACATTAAAAACCATGAAGTCCATGGTTTCATTCCTGATAGTAGGAGGCATTGCCAGTTGTCATGTCGAGGGTGGAAATTCCTTTGATCTAGACCGGAACCCTCGAAGAACCCATGGAAGGTGTACTCGCAGGGTTTCAGATGGTCCCTAGAGATCTTAAGGCCTTGAAAACCATCTCGGAAGAGGATGTTCTCCAAGCTACCATTATCTACCAGGATGCGGTGTACATCGTGGTTCACCATGAAGAGGCTGATCAACAGTGCTTTGCAGAAAGGGATCCGGATGCCTCCAAGATTTCTGTCTGAGAAGGTTATTAGGATTCCCCAACTTTTGAGGGGGTTGTGCATTGAGTTGACCTCTCTGGAGAACACCTTTTAAGAGGAGTTAGACTACCCTCCCATAAGGCATCCATGGATGGAATGGAGAATGGTCAGAGGTTAAAAGTCTCAGGATCTTTCTCCGTGTGCTTGTTGGACCATCTAGACGGTGCGGGCTCAGCCATGTCTTTTTGGGTGTACTTGGAGAGGCGACTGTGGCGAATTAGATTTTTGATCTCATCTTCGAGGGACCAACATTCCTTTGTGTCGTGGCCATGGTCTATATGGAATCAACACCAATGTCTTTTATCCCTTCTCCTATTTGCTGGGTTTATCCTAGGAAGGGGATGGAGTAGCCTAGACCCCTTGATTTCCATGAGGATGGTTGATACAATGGTATTAAGTGGGGTAAATTTTTTGAAGCGAGGGACCGAAGGAGAACGACGTTGTCCAGACCCATTTTTCTAGGATTTCTTGGGCCGCTCCTCTTCCGCACCTCTTCGGTTGTTTCCGGAAGGGGGCTCACCTTCTTCTTGGGATTGAAGAACCTCCTTCACCCTGATGTATTTCTGAAACCTTTGCTATAGCCCTGCGAAATCCCGAGGAGGCTTCTCGGCTAGTGATGCTTTAAGTTAGGTGTCATGGACATTGTGTCAGAATGCAGTAGCCGCTACCATCAGGATAAGGGTGGGAACAGACCTAGACTCAGCCGCGAAGCATCTACCGAAGTCCTTGAGAGGTTCCTCTGTCATCTCCTTCAACTCCAGCAGGGAAGTACTCATCTTCTCGATTTTTTGGCCACTGATGAAGTGCATAAGGAATATTTCTTTGAGCTGATCGAATAAGAAGACAGACCCTACAAGGAGACAATAGTACCACTCCTGTGCAGATCCCTTCATGGTAGCTACGAAATTTCTACAAAGGAGTACGTCAGAGGCTCTGTGGATGATCTTGAGAGTTTTGAAACTCTCAATGTCATCCGCAGGGTCGGCTTCACCGTCGTATGACTCAAAGGTGGAAGGCTTCAAGTTTTTCAAGATGGAGGCTTCGAGTATAGCTCTAGTGAAGGGTGGTCGGATGGGGTAGTATTCTTCTCCTCAGTGACCCTCCTCTTGATCGATCTAATAGAGGAGGTTCTCCATCTCTCGGAGGAGACAAAGAACCACATCTTTTCACTCCTCCGATCGAGTTGATCCTTGGGATTCTTCTTCCTGCTCAATCATGAGAGTGGACCACTCGTATGGTGGTCCCTATTCAGGGCATCTTGGATGGCCTAAGGACTTGGTCAGTGAAGTTCCAAAACTCAGCCCGGGTCACTGGTACCGCCTATGCTCTGTTGTTCCTAGCATCTCACCGACTGACTAAGGTTGGGCTCTTCAAGTGTCTTCGTCCCCGTGGAGAGGGCATCTGATGGGACTTCTGTTACAGGGGAAAATGACTCCTCTGGCTCTTATGGTGTCCTAAGCAGGAAACATCATCTCAGGTGCACTTCTCGTCTAAGCACTGGCCGAGATCTGTCCCTTCAAGCCGAGCGTTAATCACACTACGAAGGTTTGACTCCATAGATGCACCGAGGAGGGGGTGGATGCGCGGATCGACCCCCGGTTCTCGACCGAACGGGGATTCAGGACGAAGGTGTTAGGAGTCCACCGACACAACCCCATTGGAAGGAGGCCGTGGGAAGGGGAGGAGGATCGCCTTGGTGGCTGGTGGCAGTCACTATCGACTTTCTTCTCGGAGGCATGGTTGAAGGTGTTTTTCGGCAGATGGGTATGATTAGAGAGGCAAATCTATATCTTTCCCATAAACGGTGTCAATTCTGCTGTTGCTAATTTTAATGTGAGAGCATTCAGGTAATCAGTTATTTTATGATGGAGAAAGCACTGATCTAGACCATCGATCAGTATCTTGATCTAGATGGATGGAAACACCTGAGAACCTGCAAAAAAATCTCACACCAAAAGGGGCTCCGGTTTAAGACGCTCCGACACACAAGTCAGTCGCCAGAATAAAGATTAAGCTTTCTTTTAGTGGAGAAAATAGTGATTACCTTTGACCAATGGAGGTGGAGGGTATTTATATGCTAGGAATCAATTGTAGAAGATAGACCCGAAATGCATCTTATTAAGATTCAATTAAAGATTATTATAGTCTAGGGATAGAATTAACATTTAACCCCTGATTTAGGGCGATATGACTGACATCTGTAATCGACTGGAAATATCCTTCTTTTTGGGGTGCAAGTAAGCCATAATTGTGGATCTGGTTGGGCTAATGGGACTGAAGATGACCCATATTCTTTTGTAGGCATGTTGTGTAACCCTTGTTCCCGTATATATGTATTTTTCTATGTATTCTCTGTATTTAAAATTTTTATAACTTCTTTCTCACTTTTAAATTCTTTTTCCAACAATTACATTTTCAATTGATCGAATTTTAACAAAATACTAGATTTGCCAGTGGCCACGTGCCTACGGCACGTCTTCAGAACGATACAGTATATGAAAAGTCTTGTAAACAGTAAATCAACAATTTTGTAGCTGAAGTTTGAATAATATGACAATAATTAGTTGTAAATAAAAGTCCATGTTTCCATAGGTATGTGGTGAAAAATAATTATAAATTGGTATATAAAAGTCCATGTTTCAATATATATATATATATAGAGAGAGGGAGAGGGGGGGGGGGGGAGAGAGAGAGAGAAATAATTAAATAAATAAATGAGTTGTTTTGGAGGGGGATTTTGAATTTGAGTTTTGGGGAGAACTTTTGGAGGAAAAATATGTTTTGTGAGGTTAAATCTGGGCCATTAATTTTAGGGGAGATTGAATGAGAGCCACTTAATAGCTTTCTTTGTAATTTATTATATAGATTATTCTTGTTTCTAAGAAAATTTCTATTTCATTTTATAATCCGAAAATTATATTTACTTCGAATAATAATATATTCTAACTTTAATTTATATTCTAAGTGATCGACTATTTATATCTTATTTTCTTACTATTTGGATTTTAATGGATTGTTAATCTCAAATCCTAAATTGATACTGTTACCGCTAAATCTGGTGTGGGGGCAAACAGATAGTATTTGTGGATTCTTGGAAAACTAGAATAGCAAACCTGAAACCTGTTTCGCCGGAGTTTGACCGTTGACTCCCATCGTTCACCTGCAAAAAGTGCGAGACACCAGGGTTGATCCCGGCGACGCACCCTCCGACGCTCAAGTCAGTAATCAGGAATGAATATGAAAGAGCGTAAATTGGCAAAAGATTGATTACCTCTTAATGATGGTGGATGGAGAGTATTTATAGTCACCGTTGGGATCAGATTAGGAATGTAATCCCTGTGATCAGATTAGGAATGTAATCCCTGTGATCAGGTTAGGGATGTAATCCCTAATTCCCAGTGAAAGGATAGATGTGAATCAGGGCAGTTGATTAGTATTAATCAGAAACCCTAATTCTATCCTGCTGGACTGGGTTCGTTTCGGGTTGAAACCCGCACCCAGTAAGACAAATCCGTTTATGGGTTATTGGGCTTTGAATAAAGACCTAGTTCCCATTTCAGACCCGTTAGTAGGTAAAATTACCGTTTTACCCCTGAGCTTTAAGATTTATGTCCGATTTGAATGGCCCCGATTTAATCCTATTTTTAGCCATATCACGAGTCCCCCACTCCTGGAGACTGAGTTTTACAGTCTTCGAGGAGTAGTTTTGTTGTTCTAATGGCGTACAGGATTTTATCGGTATTCTTAAGGGAGCTTGGAATATTGCTCGGGGTGTAACGGTTTTATTATGGCCTTGTAAGATGCCCAAAAATATTCTTAAAATTTTCTGGATTTTTTGTGATTTTTCCAGATTTTTCTGAATTTTTTCTCATTTTTTTGAATTTTTTATTCATTTTCCAAATTAAATAATTAATTATTGAAAATATTAATTAATTATTCTAATTAAATAATTATATTTTTCAAACTTTTAAAATAATTTTTCTGAATTAATAATTATTTTTAGAATTTTTAATTAATTTTTTTCGATTTGTAATTATTTTTTTGAATTTTTTAAATAATTAAAACAAATTAATTAATTAATTAATTAATTAGATATTACCTAGACACGTGGTGCATTTCTAGACGTCGATCGTGATCAGATGGCGCGCATCGCAAAGCAGATCATGCTCTGGACACGTGGCGCGTTTCTGAGCCTCGATCATGATCAGATATGCGCGCATCGCAAAGCAGATCACGTTCTGGACACGTAGCACATTTCTGAGCGTTGATCGTGTCGCGACGCGAATTTTGAGACGATCGGGCAGATCGTGTGGCTCGATAGGGTTTTTTCTCCAATTTCAAGGTCGGTACCTCGGTACCTCGACTCGGCACCTCGGCAACTGGCGCCAACCACTCCGAAGACGCCACATGGCACGGTCAATGAGGGCGTTGACCGCCACATGGCAATGCCCCTTCTTTTTCTCCTCTGCTTCTCTCTTCTTCTTCGTTTTTGCTCTTCTTCGCCTCTGCTCTTCTTCTCCTTCGTCTCCTCTCTTCAGCGCCACTTCGACAAAGAGGGAGATCGACGTCGGTATGGGAGAGGAGCTCAGCGAAGGGAGGTGGGCTCGGCTATGGGCGAGCTTAGCGAGACGACGAGGGGATAGGTCGAGCGTGGAGGTCGGCGAGGTGAGAGGAGCTCGACACCAATGGAGAGAGCTCCAAAGTGGGTTTTGGAGCTTTGGTGATAGCGGTGTAGAGTTCGGCGACGAAGGGAGCTCGTAAAGGAGAGCTCGGAGGGTGTGGAGTCGGAGCTCGCATTGTGGAAGGCGAGCTTGTTGTCGAACCTACAACTGAAGTGTAGAGCTCGGAGGTGGAATGTTTGGAGCTCGCCATTGCCATGGTGATGGGTTCGAGCTCAGTACGGTGAGCTCGACGATGGCGAGGAGGTGAACTCGGCAAGGAGTCGGAGCTTGGCAAAGGGTTCGAGCTTCGACTGGAACGGAGCTTCGGCGAAGGGGATCGACATACTGGAGCTTGGAGCTTCGGCAAGGGAGCTCGGCACCGTGGAGAATTGGGTTCAAGCTTGGAGAAGGAGCTCGACGGGAATGGAGCTTCGGCGAAGTGGGACTTCGGAGCTCGATGCTTCGGCATATTGAATGGAGCTTCGGCAACGGGAATGGAGCTTCGGCAGATAGAGGAGATCGGCACGGCGATGGGGTCGAGCTCGGTGATGGAGCTCGGTGAAGAAGGAGTCGAGCGGAAGTGAGCTCGACGACGGAGGGAGCTTGGCGAGAGTGGGAACTCAGTTTTGGAGGTTGAAGATAACGAGCTGTTGCTCGAGCTTGGGAATACGGCGAGCTTGGGACGAAGCCAGAGGAAGAAGAGGCCTGTGATGGTTTCGCTCAAGGCGGTTCGAGCTCGGAGCTCGTCGACTCAGTAGAGAGGAGCTCGGCTCGGTAGCGACGATGGAGAGGAGCTTCGGCGATGGAGGGAAGCTCAGTCATAGGGATGATGGCGAAGTTGGGTTCTTCTTTTTTGTTGGTTTTGTCGCATAGTGAAGAAGAGATGGGATTTTCTTTTTTGTTTTAGCGGGAGCATGGAGAAGAAGAGGAAGGGAAGGGGTTCGGGTTTGGGACCCTAACGGGTCCGAACCCGACCCTTCTCTCCATTTTTTTTCCTTTTTTATTTTTTCCTCTCTTCCTTGCTACTTCTTGTTCGGCAAATCCGAGCACGGATTTTGAGGAGCATTTTTCTCCACTTTGCAGCTCGGTAGATCGGTAGCTCAGATTTTAGATCTGAGCTATGTGGCTCCATCTGGATGGTTGATCACGATCGTGGTGCGAATCACGAGACAAGAGGCTCAAATTTCGAGAAAATATTATCTTGTCGTTTTGTGGAGACGTGGCACAATCTGAGCCGTTCATCATGTTCTGGCACGTTTTTTGAGACAATCTGATGGTGAAACTGGCTCGGCAGCATTTTTCTCCATATGTGGAGGTCGGTACCTCAGCTCGGTAGAACGGCCATGGCGGAGCTCATCGCTGAGAAGAAAGAAGAAGGGGAGGAGAGGCATTCGGGTTCTCTCCTCTGCCTTGTTCTTTCGCACAGTGAAGAAGAGGAGAAGTGTTGGGTACTTTTGGCGGGAAGACTAAAGAAGAAGGAGAAGAATGAAGAAGCCAAGAAGGGTATGGGTCGGACCGTGGGTATCGGATCCGACCCCGACCCGTTAGCCTCTTTTTCTTTCTTCCTCTTTATCTGCTTGCTTGTCTGGCGAATCCGAGCATGGATTTTGAGGCACATTTTTTGCAACTTTGCAGTTCGGTAGATTGGTAGCTCGGATTTCAGATCCGAGCTACGCAGCTCAATCTGGACAGTTAATCACGATCATGGCGCGAATCACGAGACAGGAGGCTCAGATTTCGAGAAAACGTTATCTTGTCGTTTTGTGGAGACGTGGCGCGATCTGAGCCGTTCATCATGTTCTAGCACATTTTTTGAGACAATCCGACGGTGAAACTGGCTCGGCGATTTTTTTCTCCATATGTGGAGGTTGGTACCTCGTCCCTTCGGCTCGGTGACTGAATAGCTCGCCCTCTGCCCATAGTAGCTCGGTAGCACGGCGTAGTGGAGCTCGGCCATGGCGGAGCTCATTGAGGTGAGCTCGACGACGGAGGAGGGGTCGGCATATGGGAGAGGTGAAGAGCTCCGAAGCTTGGTGATGTGTTGTTTGGTTTTGGAGATTTTTGAAGAGGAACTCCACTCCTAGGGGTGAAGAAGAGGTGCTAGGAAGATCCTCGTAAGAGCCATGGGAAGACCCATTCTTTGAAGTGAGTGTAAGAAGCAACTCTATGGGAGAGTTTTGAGCTCCGAACTTGCTTAGACGAGCCCACTTTGGAGGTGAGAGGAGTGAAGAGCTCGGCTCTAGGAGAGAGCCATCTGGAAGACGAGTTTGGGGAGCAACTCTAGGGGAGAGTTGTGAGCTCCGAACTCGTTGAGAAGAGGTCCGCTTTGGAGGCGAGCGGAGTGAAGAGCTCGGCTCTAAGAGATAGCCATCTGAAAGACGAGTTTGAGGAGCAACTCTAAGAGGGAGTTGTGAGCTCCGAACTCGTTGAGAAGAGGTCCGCATTGGAGGCGAGCGGAGTGAAGAGCTCGGCTCTGGGAAAGAGCCACTTGGAGGGCGAGTGTGAGGAGGAACTCTATGGGAGAGTTGTGTTCCGAACTCGTTGAGAAGAGGTCCGCTTTAGAGAGAGCGGAGTGAAGCGCTCGGCTCTGGGAGAGAGCGATCTGGAAGACGAGTTTGAGGAGCAAGTCTAGGAGAGAGTTTTAGCTCCGAACTCGTTTGAGAAGAGGTCCGCCTTGGAGGTAAGTGGAGTGAAGAGCTCGACTTTAGGAAAGAGCCACTTGGAGGGCGAGTGTGAGGAGGAACTCTAGGGGAGAGTTGTGCTCCAAACTCGTTGAGAAGAGGTCCGCTTTAGAGGGAGCGGAGTGAAGAGCTCGGCTCTGGGAGAGCCATTTGTGAGACGAGTGTGAGGAGTAACTCTAGGAGAGAGTTGTGCTACGAACTCGCTATTTAAGTGACAGAATCAACGGTTGTAGGAGCAGTTCCGAATGGCGAACCACTTCTAACTCGCTTAAGAGCAAGTTATCCGAAGCAGAATTGAGCCAAGTGTTGGACTCCGAACTCGTCGTTAAAGGGATTCAACGGTTGTGAGAGCAATTCCGAATGGCGAACCACTTCTAACTAGCTTAAGAGCAAGTTATCTTAAGCAGAATCGAGCCAAGTGTTGGACTCCGAACTCGTCGTTAGAGGGATTCAATGGTTGTGGGAGCAATTCCGAATGGCGAACCACTTCTAACTCGCTTAAGAGCAAGTTATCCAAAGCAGAATCGAGCCAAGTGTTGGACTCCGAACTCGTCGTTAGAGGGATTCAACGGTTGTGCAAGCAATTCCGAATGGCGAACCACTTCTAACTCGCTTAAGAACAAGTTATCCAAAGCAGAATCGAGCCAAGTGTTGGACTCCGAACTCGTCGTTAGAGGAATTCAACGGTTGTGGGAGCAATTCCGAATGGTGAACCACTTCTAACTCGCTTAAGAGCATGTTATCCGAAGCAGAATCGAGCCAAGCGTTGGACTCCGAACTCGTTGTTCGAGCTTAGTAAGTTGTGGGAGCAGTCATGTAGAAGAAGCTGGACTCCGAACTCACTATTTAGCGAGTCATGACTCGGAGAGATTGAGATGAAGCATGAGCAATAACTTTCAATAATAAAAAAAAATGTAAAGTTTTATTGAGATAAACTAAGTGACTGCTTCAATAGGGCGAGCCATTATTACATGCTATTGGCCGAGTTACAAGCATCGGCCTTTTTGAAAATCAAGATCCTACTTCTACGACAAGGTGAAGACCTCTTGGGAGGAGCTGGGAGGTTCTGAGTCTTGAAGCTCAGCGGGCCCTTCTGTTCGTTTGTAGGCTCCTCAGGAGGGAAGCTCGGCCCCCTCTTTTTGGACGAACTTGGTCAGGTGTCCCCGCTGTATGAGTTCTTCGATCTCCTCCTTGAGAGCCCGAAAATCATTCGTGTCGTGGCCGTGGTACCTGTGAAACCGGCACCACATATCCTTGTTCCTCTTCTTGCCAGGTGTATTCATTCTTGGGGGAGCACGAAGTAGCCCTTCATTGTCCACCTCCATAAGAACTTCTGATATATTGGCAACGAGGGGGGTGAACTTCTCAAACCGAGGAGTCGGGCGACGCTGGCCATTGCCGTCCTTCTGGGATTTTTGGGATCCTTCTTCGCTTGTGCTCTTCCGTTTGTTCCCGGAAGATGTCTCCTCAAGAGTAGGGGGGTTGAGAGCCTCTTCCGCTCGTATGTACTTCTCCACCGTAAGTAGGAGTTCTGAGAAGTCCCGAGGAGGTTTCTTGGCAAGGGACGCCCTGAGATTGGCATTGGTGATGTTGCGCTCGAATGCGGCAGATGCTACTGATTTGTTGAGGGAGGAGATGGACTGGGCTTCGGCGGTGAAGAGTTGAACGTAATCCCTTAGGCGTTCACCCTTTTCTTGGTTGAGGGTCACCAGGGATACACTTGTTTTCTCGGCCCAGTGGCTACCCACAAAATGAGTAAGGAAGAGCCCTTCGAACTGATCGAATGAGAAGATGGAGGCCGGGGCGAGTCGAGAGTACCATTCTCTTGCAGGCCCCTTCAACGTGGCAGGAAAGATCTTGCAGAGGAGGGCGTCTGAAGCATGGTGGATCATCAGGAGAATTTTGAAACTCTCTATGTGATCCGCGGGTCTGACTCCCCGGTATACGACTCGAAGTGAGGCGGCTTGAAGTTCTCTGGGATGGGGGCCTCCATGATGGTGCGGGAGAATGAGGTCTGCTCGGGCGGAGGTTTATCGCCCGTTGCTCTTCTTCCCTGTCGGTTCGGCCGAGGCGCCTCTCCATCTCGTGGAGACGGCGGTAGACCGAGTCTTCTCTTTGATCATACCTTGCCGAGCCCCGGGACTCGTCTTCATACGAAAGTGGACTGGCGTTGCGGCGATGGTAGCTTGGAGATGGACGAGGACCGGGGGTGTGAAGGTGGTGGCTCCTAGTTGGCTCATGAGTAGGTAGCATCTGGTCGTTCTTTGGGGTGATGTTGAGGGCCCGTAAGACTGTCGCTTGGAAGTTTTGAAGATCTGCCCTTGTGACTGGTGCCTCTCCAGCTTGGTGGTCCCTATGTGTGGCTCGGTTTACTGGAGAATGAGTTCTCCACCGATGACGCCGAGGGGACTCCCTTCGCCCTCTTCGAGTAGGGGACCTTCGGTAGTTTCGGCAATGAGGAGATCGCTCATTTGGACGTTGTTGGCGGGAGGCTCCCTCTTGGGCCCGCCTTTCATCCGAACGGTGGCGAAGATCCTCTTCCTTCTGCCGATTAAGGATAGTATTGCGAAGATCGGAAGCTCGGGGATTATGGGGTGCCATAGAATTGGAAGAAGGGTTGTGTATGGAGACGCGGTCCTGATGGAGAGGTTGCTTCTGAGGATTGGGATGCGAGCCCCCCGCACCGGCATTCTGAGCCCCGGGGGGACCCTTAGGGGGTTGCAGATTCTGAAGAGGAGGTTGGTCCTGCTGGAGAGGGTCCTCGGCTTGAGGAGGAAGTTGCCCCTGCTACTGAGCGGGTTGGAGGGGGACTTCCTGATGGAACTGAGATGATTCCCAGGACTACGGATTGGTGTGCGTATCGATCGTTAAATATAAACAGATTAAAAATGTGATCTAACCCTATATAGCGGAAACTAGGGTTCACAAATTATACCTGCGGTGAGAAGAAGACGACAGCGACCCCAAGATCTTCTGCACGTATTCCTTCCTCGGGTTGGACGTCGTGTGGGCGACGATCTCCCAACCTTTCTTCTCCTTGGCTGACCTCTCTTTCTCTCCTTTCGTGAATCACGAGTTTTGAGAAAAATCTTATCTTTTAGATTGTCAATGACGGCCAGAGAAAATAGAGGATATATATAAGGCTATGGCAGGGACCATGAGGAGAAATTAGGGTTAGGTCTCCTAACGGATCTGGGTATCCCGTGTTCAGCCCGAACACACAACCCAGGCCCATTAACAATAGCTCGGTCCACTAAGGAGCTATTGTTGCACTACCTTCCTAATCCCAAATTATATTTATGGGCTCCTTTTATTATATGCTCGTTCAACTCCCCATGTTAAGATATCGAATGTCCGTTGATCAAATTAAGTTACTGACAACTACATTGATCAACATCTTTTATCCTTAAGTAGTACCACTCAACTTTATTTGTCATGTCGGATGTAATCCACCTGCAGGGTTTACATGACAATCCTTATGAGCTCCTTAAGGGGACATCATCAACCCGACGTATCGGGACATGGATTCCTTTTACAATCAACAGCCCATCATACATACAATGCTATTACCCAATTCATAGAGGTTGTTGATCCATAATGAATCTCACTCTTTTATGAGTCAAAGTAATGCACACTGCATATACATGTCTGTTATTATATCCGGATTAAGAGCATAAGCATCCATAATAACAGAGGTGTTTGTTCTCTTTTATAGTCAGTACAAAGAGAACAACCTCAAGTGGTCCTGTTCAATACACACAAAGTGTACTAGTGTAAACCTATAGTCAAGATAGACTAATACCAGATTACACTACAACCTTTCCAATGGATTATCCAAGTCCGTCTAGGTTGTGAACTATTTATATATTCCATAGGGAACTGATAATATGATCTTCTGTGTGTCACCTCACACCATATTATCAACCTTATAGAATATCAGATACTTGCATTAATATTATAATAAACACAATATGCAAACATATGCCCATATGATTCTCATTCAAAAAAATAAGGAAATAAAGTTAATACAAAAGTGATGCTTTCAGTATATAACCCTAACAATCTCCCACTTATACTCAAAGCATTGCTTTTCAGTATACTGTTACAAATCTCCCACTTATACTTAAAGCCATGCTGCTACGCATCTGACTCCCATTCCCTCAACATGACTATCAAAAGCCTTAGCTGGTAAGCTCTTAGTGAAGGGATCAGCTAGGTTGTCTGCTGATGCTATCTTGATCACAGCAACTTTTTCTTTCTTTACGAAATCTCGTATCAGGTGGTACTTGCGCTCAATGTGTTTACTTGCCTTATGGGCTCGTGGTTCCTTCGAATTTGCAACTGCACCACTATTATCACAATAAAGTGTAATAGTCTTAGGCAAATTAGGTACCACATCCAAGTCCAATAGGAAGTTTCTGAGCCAAACCGCTTCTTTGGCTGCCTTAGAGGCTGCCACATACTCGGCTTCCATGGTAGAATCAGCAATACATTTTTGCTTGATACTCCTCCATATAGTGGCTCCACCTCCCAAAGTAAATACATAACCTGAGGTTGATTTCCTGGAATCCCTATCTGACTGAAAATCTGAGTCTGTATACCCCAAGGCAACTAAACTATCTGCCTGGTAAACTAGCATGTAATCTTTAGTCCTTTTCAGGTACTTCAAAATATGCTTTACGGCAGTCCAGTGCTCTTGTCCCGGGTTAGACTGATATCTGCTAACCATGCCAACGGCAAAGCAGATATCTGGTCTCGTACATAGCATTGCATACATTAAGCTTCCTACTGCTGAAGCATAAGGAACTGCTTTCATGTTCTCTATCTCTTTAGGTGTCCTCGGACACTGCTCCTTTGATAGGGCAATTCCATGCCTAAAAGGTAAGAAACCTTTCTTAGAATTTTGCATGCTAAAACGAGTTAGTATAGTATCGATATAGGAAGCTTGAGACAAGCCCAACATCCTTTTCTTGCGATCTCGTAGAACTTTGATCCCAAGGATGTGACCTACTTCTCCCAAGTCCTTCATATCAAACTGTTTGGATAACCATACCCTTACGTTAGATAATACCTTCACATTGTTTCCAATGAGCAAGATGTCATCCACGTAAAGTACTAGGAATACCACTACGTTTCCGTCACACTTTTTGTATACACACGATTCATCTTGACATTGATCAAATCCATAGGATTTTATCACCTGATCAAAACATATGTTCCAAGATCTAGAAGCTTGCTTAAGTCCATAAATGGACTTCTTGAGCTTACAAATAAGATGCTCTTGGCCCTTTTCAATGAACCCGTCTGGTTGCTGCATATAGATGTCTTCCTCAAGACTTCCATTAAGGAAAGCTGTCTTGACATCCATTTGCCAAATCTCATAATCAAGATGAGCTGCAATAGATAAAAGAATCCGGATAGACTTAAGCATGGCTACTGGCGAAAAGGTTTTCTCATAATCAATACCCTCTCTTTGAGTAAAACCTTTTGCAACAAGCCGAGCATTAAAGGTTTCAACCTTACCGTCTGATCCTCTTTTTCTCTTATAGACCCACTTGCATCCAATGGCTTTTACACCAATAGGTGGTTCTACAAGCTCCCAGACTTGATTAGAATCCATAGATTCTATTTCAGATATCATTGCTTTTTGCCAAGACTCTGCATCTTTATCTTGGAGTGCTTCATTGTAGGTACAGGGATCATAATCTTGTTCCTCAGGGACAAAGTCTGACGACTCTCCCAAGAACATATATCTATCAGTTTGTATCACAACCCTCCCACTACGACGAAGCACTATCGGTTGTGGTGCAACATTTGTGACACGTTGTGCAGTTACTGGTGGTACATCCTGTTGTACTGTTGGTACTAAAGTATTTGGTGTCTCACCTCTCAGTTCTTCTAGAACAGCTCTACTTATGGGTTTGTGGTTCATTACATAGTCTTCCTCTAAGAATCGAGCATTGGTGCTAACAATGACCTTCTGATCCTTAGGACTATAAAATAAACCACCTTTCGTTCCTCTTGGATAGCCTACAAACAAGCGTACTTCTGTACGAGATTCCAA